>JAQJVL010000047.1:3585272-3796235 GCA_035578905.1 Stictocephala bisonia
GAGGAGATATCTAGGAACCTTCATGCTACAAATGAGAACCATGTCTTGTCATCAACCCAGATCGAACAACCGTTTGTACGTCCGAAGAAGACCTACCGTGTACCTACGATACAACCAGTAGCTGTTCATACGCTGGAAACACATAACACCTTTATGCCTTTAACCGTGGATGATTCTGATTGTCAACCTGGTCATACTTTACAGGTGGAGGCCGTTGTTCACAGAGCTAGGGATGGCACACCCACTGGAACTAGTAGAACTTGTAAGCACATCTCAACCTACAATAAAAAAGGTCCTCAAGAGGAAGATAGCGGTCCTATCGGACAGCCATGGTAAAGGATTATTCCATAACATGGCCGGGAATAAAGAGGACATAGAAATGTTTGTACTTACTAAACCAGGTGCAAAGCTTAAACATATACTTAAAGAAGGACTTCCCCTGGTGGAAGGGTTCTCCAAGAAAGACTACGTCGTGGTATTAGGGGGTACTAATGACTTGGGGGTTGGCGAACCTAGTCAACTCACACTACATCAGGGGATGAAGAATTTGTTGTCTTGGAATGTGGACACCAATATAGTTATAGTGGACGTACCATATCGTTATGACTATCCAAAATTAAATGACAACATTTACTTTCATAACAATAATATAAAGAAATATATAGAAAAACATGAAGGCAAGTCCAAATTTATTCACTTAAGAATAAATGAATCATTGAGGCGAACGCATTACACCAATCATTGATTACATTTAAAACACGGTGGAAAAAAGTTTTTAGGCAAACTAATTCTTAACCTTATCCATAATGAAACAAACATTCAATCTGATATAATTGACGGATACCCCCTACAACATAAGAAGATTACTGCGGCACATCCAATAAGAAGCACCGCTACAAACGTAACACAGAACCGCTGCTGGACTCGTGAGGGCTCGCCGGACATTGTACATATATCTAGTAGCCCCATCCTTCCATCAACAGTGTCAAACCGTCCTGGGGGTCTGCTGTCACTTGGCTCTTGTTATGAGGACAGTCTAATACTTTCATCGGATGATTTTCCTTCACTTCCTTTACACCAACTAGGAAATGATCATAGACACGTAACTACATTGCAAAGTGTGTAACAGGTCCACCAAATTGATGAATAAATTAATTAAATTAAATAAATGATAAATTATTTTGTTGAAGAAATAAATATATTTAATTAAAATAAACAACAAACATTCAGATAATATTCTGAAATCGTTGTAAGTAAATAACCAGCCAGTTAGGAAAGTGGATAGAGACATCGTGACAGGTGTTTTCTGAGAATTGAGTAAACAACATTCTTTCCATTATTGTCTGGAAGGGTGGGGCATCTCTGTTTTCGACTAATTTCTCAGAAGAAGAGTCTATATGGCAAACCAAAAGGGGAGTCACTGAATAACAACGCACTAGACGAGTCCAAAGGATGTGTCTAGTAAAAAGGATGACCGGTAGGTTTTTTTGTGAATGATCTCTCCGAAATTACATCTAGGGGGAAAACATTTCTATATGCTGACGACACCTCAATGGTTGTTTCAGATAAAAATGGGAGTATTCTTTCAAAACACCTGTCTGAGGAATTAAATCTCTTAAACAAATGGTTTTCTGCAAATGGCCTCCATTTAAATTCTAATAAAACACAGTTTATAAATTTCCACATCAATAACAGATACTGCCCTCAAATTAAGACAACACTTTATCTGCCTCAATACAACATAGTTCCATCAACTAAATTCTTAGGCATTGAAATTGACTCTTGTCTTACATTCCGTCAGCATATTAACAAATTACTCTCTAGACTAAGCAAGGCCCATTATGCTATCTTAACACTTTCACGTGTTGTTGACCTATTTACCCTAAAACAAGTCTACTTTGCTTACGTCCATTCCATTGTTCATATGGGATCATTTTTTGGGGAGGTTCCTCTGATTCAGTGAGAGTCTTCAGAATGCAGAAAAAAATAATTAGGTTAATAACTAAATCTCCTTTTAATCACCCTTGCAGAGAACTGTTCAAGAAACTTAAAATATTTCCTCTACCCTCAATATATATCTATCAGAGTCTCTTGTACGTAAAATCTCACTATAATCTATTTTTTAAAAAGAACCACATTCACTCCTATTCAACAAGACACTCCTCTATTTTGCAATATCCGATCCACCGCACAGCTTTCTTTGAAAAATCTCCCTACTATTCGTGCATTAAATTATACAATTGTCTTCCTCAAGAATTGCAAAATATTCATGAATTGGCACCCTTTCGCAAGCGCCTGTACGAATATATAAGCACACACTTTTTTTATGATGTTGAAGAGTACGTGACAGCTAACTTGTGATCTATACATTAACTATGACTAATTATTGACATATGTCCTAAATTACTATTTTTGCTCATAGCTATTGACGTTTTGCTAACTTTGTAACATATAAGGTATATTATTTGTGTTGAAATTCTTTGTGTAATTATGCTGATCTTGTAATGTACTATTGACAAGTCATCTACCTATCACAGTTGTTCTGTTTTAAGGTGTTTGTGACAAATGTAAAAATAAATAAAAATAAATAAATAAATAAATTTACACAAGGATCAGTACATGTCAATGAGTCCTCAGCAAATATTACATAACTGCTGGCAGTATACGTAATTTACTGATTGTATTTACACAAGGACGAGTCTTCAGCAAATATTACATAACTGCAGGCAGTATACGTAACTTACTGCTTATATTTACACAAGGGTGAGTACATGTCAATGAGTCTTCAGCAAATATTACATAACTGCTGGCAGTATACGTAACTTACTGCTTATATTTACACAAAGATCAGTACATGTCAATGAGTCCTCAGCAAATATTACATAACTGCTGGCAGTATACGTAATTTACTGATTGTATTTACACAAGGACGAGTCTTCAGCAAATATTACATAACTGCTGGCAGTATACGTAACTTACTGCTTATATTTACACAAGGATCAGTACATGTCAATGAGTCTTCAGCAAATATTACATAACTGCTGGCAGTATACGTAACTTACTGATTGTATTTACGCAAGGATGAGTACATGTCAATGAGTCTTCAGTAAATATTACATAACTGCTGGCAGTATACGTAACTTACTGCTTATATTTACACAAGGATCAGTACATGTCAATGAGTCTTCAGCAAATATTACATAACTGCTGGCAGTATACGTAACTTACTGCTTATATTTACACAAGGATCAGTACATATCAATGAGTCTTCAGCAAATATTACATAACTGCTGGCAGTATACGTAATTTACTGATTGTATTTACACTAGGATGAGTCTTCAGCAAATATTACATAACTGCTGGCAGTATACGTAACTTACTGCTTATATTTACACAAGGATCAGTACATGTCAATGAGTCTTCAGCAAATATTACATAACTGCTGGCAGTATACGTAATTTACTGATTGTATTTACACTAGGATGAGTCTTCAGCAAATATTACATAACTGCTGGCAGTATACGTAACTTACTGCTTATATTTACACAAGGATCAGTACATGTCAATGAGTCTTCAGCAAATATTACATAACTGCTGGCAGTATACGTAACTTACTGGTTGTATTTACGCAAGGATGAGTACATGTAAATGAGTCTTCAGCAAATATAGGCCTACATGTTATTTACTACATGCTAAGAAGTGTTCAGCAAATATCCTGTGTCCTAGTACATTTGATGAGTTATCAACAATTTATGGAATTACATGTTTTTTTAGTGTATGCTAAGGAGTGTTCAGCAAATGTAATGTTTCATGAGTACACGTTGACGAGTCTTCAACAAATATATACCTACATGTTTTTTAGCGTATGAGTGTTCAGCAAAAACTCATGCTTCACATGTACATTTTCAGAAGTCTTTAGCAAATAGACTGTTTCATGAGTACTTACAGATGAGTCTTCAAAAAATAAACGACAATGGTGGTTTTACATTTTAAATTAACTGCATTTTGGCTTTCATCTTTAATTTCCCTAGTATTTAGAGGTTTTCTTGTCTCCAGTTGTCATACAATACAGGAACAGATACTAACATGGTGTAGAGTGTCCCAACGATAGACTGATATTTACAATCCCCCCCCCCCTTTAACAACTCTCCTGCTTACTCTTGATATAACGGTTGTCTACGTCTTTGTGCGGTACATGCTTAATATACGTATATAGTCTAAGGCATGTTGACAGTACACACTCTTTATATATGCAATAATTATTGACTGTGGATTGTGGTAGAGAATATATATTATTAAATGTTCCTTATGACCATACCTTGATAATTTCCTTTTGGCTTTGTGAAGTGGTAATGGTGAGGATTCCATTTGACCGGTAACACTCCAAAAATACGGGACATCTGATAAAGAGTGCCGTACAGCCAGCGATCTCTCCAGTGTGAACCTGCATTCCACAACGAATATAAGTTTTGTAAATTATATTCTCTTAATCAAGACTTTACTTTGCTACTCTTAGAGCCTTTTAGTCTATTTGTTTTCTAACATTGTAATGTGTCATTCATTTAACTATCCTATTTTATTCTATAACTTTTCTTAATAAAATATTTTCAATCCATTTTGTCTCATATTTATTTTATTTGTTCGTATATTCATAAAATTATTTTTTTATTGGACGTAATTTCTTATATAATTCACTTAAACTATGAGCGACAAGTATTCATATGCTAAAATTAATTTGCTACCATCATAAAAAAATAAAAAATGGAAATAATTTTACCATATTCATTAGCAGTTAGCTGAAATACTATCTTCAATGAGTTAATTTGTAAAAACTGTTTACAAACAATTAAAAAACCATAAAAAATTTAAAATAAATGTATTGATTTAATTTACTAATGGTATACACTATTTAATTAAGCTAATTAATAACTATTATACACAGACAGCACCTTATGACAAAACTAAAATCATTAAAAACATTAAACATTATTTAAGCTTGTTTAAGTTCCGAAAATATTAGCAAACTATTATTGACGTATTATACAATAAAAATTAAGCAACAGCTTCGTTTTTCGAATTAACTACAATTACCTGGTCCATCCATTTGATTGGTCAACTAAATTCTCATCAAAACCTAGTGAGATAAACTGAACTGTTCATTTTTCTGTATAGAATGCGGCCAACATACAAAGCACGTCTGATATATCAATAACAATAACTGACCCAATAGTCATGGTAAACAGCACTTATAGAAACATCAATGGAATTGGTTCTAGTGTAATTTGTTTGTATTGTTTATTATCACTCTATTGCTGTGCTTTATTGTAATGTTCGTGCTTGTCGTAATATTTATCGTAACTAGGTTTTTTTAATGACTATCAATATACCAATAATCGTTCGTGTACTACATAGGTGGATGGACACGTCAAGAGTCATTTTTAATCAGAATGGATTGGTGGGTCCGTCATGAGTCATTTGTAAGCTAGATAGAATGGTGGGCCCCGTCATAAGGCGTTATCCGAATGGATTGGTGGACCCGTCATTGTCGATTGTAATCAGAATGGATTGGTGGGCCTACCATGAGTCATTTGTAATCTAAATGGATTAGTGGGCTCTTCAAGAGTAATTTGTAAGCTAGATGGAAGGGCCCTTCAAGAGTCATTTGAAATCTAAATGGATTGGTGGGCTTCTCAAGAGTAATTAGTAAGCTAGATGGAATGGTGGGCCCTTCAAGCGTCCTTTGTAATCGGAATGTATTGGTGGGCCCTTCAAGAGTCCTTTGTAATCGGATGGATTGGTGGGCCCGTCATAAGTCCTTTGTAATCGGAATGGATTGGTGGGCCCGTCATAAGTCCTTTGTAATTGGAATGGATTGGTGGGCCCGTCATAAGTTCTTTGTAGCAGACACAGAGAAGAATGAAGTATACGGTGGCTTGGTATGTTGGACTTAGGTCTGTAATAGGAATGGATTGGTGGGCCCATCATGAGTCTTTTGTAATCGGAATGGATTGGTGGTGCCCTTCATAAGTCCTTTATATTCAGAATGGATTGGTGGGCCCGTCATACATCCTTTGTAATCGGAATGGATTGGTGGGCCCGTCATGAGTCCTTTGTAATCGGAATGGATTGGTGGGCCCGTCATAAGTCCTTTGTAATCGGAATGGATTGGTGGGCCCGTCATGAGTTCTCTGTAGCAGAGACAGAGAAGAATGATTTATACGGCGGCTTGGTACGTTGGACTTAGGTCTATAATCGGAATGGATTGGTGGGCCCGTCATAAGTCCTTTGTAGCAGACACAGAGAAGAATGAAGTATATGGTGGCTTGGTACTTTGGACTTAAGTCTGTAATCGGAAATAATTTTTAGTATTAATATTATTATTTTTTTTAATTTTGAGGTTTTGTTATGAACCAATGCAAATCAATTTATAAGGACTGATACTTTTAAAGTAAGTGGTATTTGACAAGATTACTATATGATTTATATGTATACCTCAAAGAGTGCTGATTTGAGAATATTAATCAAAGCTATTCCTGGTATATATTTAAGTAGAATGAAAAATTGTACTTACTGATTTAATTGCTGACTTTTTAGCAGTGACATGCTCAAATTGTTCATATCACTGATTACCCACGTTTGGCAGAGACGTTCACCGGAGGGTTCCGACGTTATTGCAAGAAAACGGCGTCAATCAGCATGAACCGTGGCTTTACCTTGGATGGGTGACCAGTGAGTGATCCCGTCCCTGCACGCAGCCCACATATACTGTCACCGGTGGTGATAGGAAGTCGCCTTAAATTTGTTGGTTCCTATTTTAAGAATTATTAGAAAGGCCTTTTTTGCCCTAACTTCACCTGATAGAATAAGACCTCCTTTAATTTTAAGAATTTATATATACGGAATTTGTTTTTAATAAATAAAAAAAGTTCAAATATCGTTAATATATAATTAAACATAACATTTTATTTTAATACTTAGAATATACTCAAAAGAAAAAATTCTCGGAATAATAAAATCGAACTAACCAGCTGAAAATAAGTGTTTAAATAATTAAAAACGTTACATTTCCATTTTTGACGCGTTTTTTGTTGATAAATATACATAGTTCGGATAAATGTGAATTGTATGATATTATCAGTTTTACTGTTCTAGGATTAGATTATAACTAACACAACGTGCTTTAAAACCAACTGTATAACCTTATAAGCAAATTTCAATAAAATATATTAAATGTATAAATGTAAAGCAAAGTAAGATTTTCTGATTGAATACAATGTCACAGAAATTTTTGTAGAATGGTTATACCAAACACAATCGATTTGATGTAAGAATCAATGTTTATTTTTTTATTTTAATATAAGATACATGAAAACGTTTCACATACAAGTAAAACTGTAATCAAATTATTAAAATTTTCTTAATTTAATTCTTAAACTTGAAAAATATTATTAGTAACTTGTTTATTAGTATGGCAAACTTGCTTAGAAAAACTGGTAACACTATTCTGAACTATATAGACGAGACTATTCATTATTAAGTACTTTATACCATGCAAAGACTGGGGATTGGACGTTTAAAGTGTGCTACATTTGGGATTACCAAAGTAACAGCTGACTTCTTAGCCACGTCACATGGTTTAATGGTTTATTACTTTGGACCAGCTGTTTCCTCTGTTAATATGTACTGCTAGTTAGAGCGGGGGTGGAACGTTTCAAGTTTGCTACATTTGGAAGTACTAAGGGACAGCTGACTTCTTAGCCACGTCACATGGTTTAATGGTTTATTACTTTGGACCAGCTGTTTCATCCGTTAATATGTACTGCTAGTTAGAGCGGGGGTGAAACGTTTCAAGTTTGCTACATTTGGGAGTACTAAGGAACAGCTGACTTCATAGCCACGTCACATGGTTTAATGGTTTATTACTTTGAACCAGCTGTTTCCTCTGTTAATGTGTACTGCTAGTTAGAGCGCGAATGGAACGTTTCAAGTTTCCTACATTTGGAAGTATTAAGGCAACAGCAGACTTCTTAGCCACGTCACATGGTTAGAGGTTGTCAGTATTACTTTGGACCAGCTGTTTCCTCTATTAATGTGTACTGCTAGTTAGAGCGCGAATGTAACGTTTCAAGTTTCCTACATTTGGGAGTACTAAGGCAACAGCTGACTTCTTGGCCAGGTCACATGGTTTATTACTTTGGACCAGCTGTTTCATCCGTTAATGTGTACTGCTAGTTAGAGCGCGAATGTAACGTTTCAAGTTTCCTACATTTGGGAGTACTAAGGCAACAGCTGACTTCTTGGCCAGGTCACATGGTTTACGTTTCAGGTTTCCTACATTTGGGAGTACTAAGGCAACAGCTGACTTCTTGGCCAGGTCACATGGTTTAATGGTTTATTACTTTGGACCAGCTGTTTCATCCGTTAATGTGTACTGCTAGTTAGAGCGCGAATGGAACGTTTCAAGTTTCCTACATTTGGGAGAACTAAGGAACAGCTGACGTCTTAGCCACGTCACATGTTTTAATGGTTTATTACTTTGGACCAGCTGTTTCCTCTGTTAATGTGTACTGCTAGTTAGAGCGCGAATGGAACGTTTCAAGTTTCCTACATTTGGGAGTACTAATGGACAGCTGACTTCTTGGCCAGGTCACATGCTTTAATGGTTTATTACTTTGGACCAGCTGTTTCATCCGTTAATATGTACTGCTAGTTAGAGCGCGAATGGAACGTTTCAAGTGTGCTACATTTGGGAGTACTAAGGCAACAGCTGACTTCTTGGCTATTTCACATGGTTTAATGGTTTATTAGTTTAGACCAGCTGTTCCTTTGTTAATTTTTACAGAACAATTATTTCTTAAAGTTCATAATAAATCGTGTTTAAGAATTACCGCTTCAGTTTTTTTATAAAAAAAAGTGTAATTTGTGTCAGAATCTATCTGTTTTAATAACTTTGTTGCTAATATATTTTGTATTTCATCAGTCTGAAGACTGATTTGCAGTGAAGTATATAATTGTTTGTATTTATTGTGTTTGATTCAATTAGATTACAAGCTGTATATAATGTGCACAAGAATATTGCATGAACAAAATTAATGTTATAATGTAGTGACAATTTTATTGGGACGTTGTTTGTCTTATAACTATTACTGTATTTCGTTGGAGAACTGATTCTTTATTGTTAATTTCATGTCCATACAATTAGTATTGGTGTTTTGGATATATTAATATACTATTCGACTTTTACAACTAAAATGTTGTAAAAATATTAAATATTGCTAGCATAACAAATAAAAGTGATGATTCTGTTAAAATTAAAGAGATTTTTAATTTGAATTTCGTACAATTTGTTTAAACATATTATTATAGTTTGTTGTGAGCTATTAACCATTGTATAAAACATTTAGCAAAATTGTAAACTGAAAGGTTTAACTACAGAACTTCATTACTTAACAAATGTATACAAACAGACCATTTAATTTTTTTAGATGTAAACTAGAGGTGTTTTTAAACATTTTCAATCTCCCTTTTGTGATAAAATAATTGCTTTCTGAGTCCTAAACGAGACTGGCCTGTAATGTTTGCAAAAATTCACTTCTTACTTAATTAGAGTGTTTAATATTTTTATTTTTCTTGATATTATGGAAAATATGAAGTTATTTTTTATTAATTTAATTAATTATGATATACTTAGATCAAAAACTTATTATACTACCAAAGTGTATTATTCAGTAACTAAATCATGGGTGTAAACGAATGAAGACATAACAGGAATATCTTGTTAAAACGTTTGTTCAAGAAGTTTACTACAAATAATCCTACAAATTATGCGATCACTTTCTAGTAATAACTACCTCTGCCATACTCCGCAAAAATATGTGTAACCCACTGTTTGGCATTGTCCCCTTGATCGATTCCTTGTATTCAAATTGTTTATTATTTTTTCACCAAAATACACCAAAATTTACTACTCGTTGCTTTGTTTTGTCTTCTTTGTCGAGAGTCTAACTTAAAATGCACTTTGCCAATATATTGTTTTGAACGAATTTATTTATTTATTTTTTATATACCAAAACTTAAAGGGTAATATTAAAATCAGTTGATATTGTGTATTTGCACCAAGCATATTTATTGAAATAGTTTATTTAAGGATGATCCTGGAGATGTAATTTTGTAAGTAAGTGAACATCATATTTGTATTGCTTGACGTGTTATTTCTCTTGCTCCCTTAATCATAACTCAGGAATGCATAGTTCATGTGAAGTGTAATGTAACCATGAAATAAATCACTGAAGGCTGTCCTATAGTTCTCCTGTGAATGATCTAAGATCTACTCAACGCGAAAAAGCCGTGAGACCTAATTGCTTACTGAAACAATTTTTGAAATATATGAATAGATTTATATGAAGCAAGTTATTGAAAGCATTTAGAGAATTTACTTATTATTTCAACTTTTTTACAAACATTGTCGAAAACCATCATGCTACATTTATCTGATCCTCTTAATATTTGACCCACGACTCTCTGCATTGAAGCATGAAGTTGTAATCACTAGGCCGTAGGCTATCATGAAAACTTTGTAAATTAATTAAGATAATTTGATTGATTTAACAAAATATCTATAGTTCAGATTATCAAAGTGAATTAAAAACATTTTACTAATAGATTTTTGTTAGTAAGCGCAAAATAAAATGTCATTTAGTAAACATTAATTGCTGGTATTTTTTAATTTGTGTGCTCACTTGGCAACGCTCTAGAACATGTTTAGACTCCAATCACCTGTTACACCCTCTCCCCATCCCGTGTCTGCGCCTGATATCCAACAGCTTGTTGTGACACTTGTATTGCAATGAAATGTAAACAGATTAGTAGTGTTCAACCATTCAATGTTTGGTCTTTGATTGGAAAACATTTCGTATAGCAAATATGTTCATAAGATTTATTGATTCTGATGTATATATTTATTGAAAAAACTTGTAATAGTTGACAAGTTTTCACAGTACAGCTGCCAGCTGTTTTATAGCAGCAACCTACACCTATCTTAGTTTGGAGAACACATCCTTCTTATAAGGGTATAATTTATTAAATCACATATTTTATAGAAACAATGTACTCCCATGTCCTTTGGTTTTACTTTACTAGCTAAATAGTATATGTAAATGCTTGTGGGACAAAAAGTGCTGTAAAACAAAAATAACACTAATTATTTGTCCTGTTACTTTTGACAGTCATGTTGTAGTCCTACGGGTCACCTATTCCTGTAGTAACGGTGTTAACGTAAGTGTGTTTCATGCTTGATTAACAAATGTAGGTAAAGATCTATCATTTCCCTTTTTTACCACTGCGATTCGCACTTTGCATTGTACGGTTGTAATAGGTAACCAAGAATGTAAGGAATCTGCCGTTGTTACAATTTCGTCTGTACATTAGTACGTTCTTTGTTACATGCTGACTCTAAGATCAGTGTTTCTGTAAGTACAAATACTATAACAATTGTTTAGAGAGAGCTTATATTAGTCATGAGTCGACAATTCCTGAAAATATACTGTAGTTATATAGTTGCTTGATACGTTAAGAAGTTAATCAAGTGCACTCAACTCAAAGTATATGACTAAACTTCAATGTTCCTGAGTAATGTTTAAATATGTTTTTATTTCAATATACATATTTGTAAAATGTAATTAAAAATAATATTAGATGACGCAAAATGTGTTGATTGCAATATAAATTGCAAGTATTTGTAGAAACCAAATCGCAAATAACTGTGGAGTGTCCATGCGATGATCAGATTATAAGAAGAAAGAGGTGCAAATTAGCTTCTGAACTGTATTTTTACGTAAAGAACTTTATATTATTGAATATTCTTATTTCATATTCACCTCATGATAAATATCTTATTAGGAACTGGTTGAATTTAATGGACAATACAAGAAAAGAACTTGTAAGTTCTGAATTTGTTCACATTTATTTACCTATAAAGTTGATTATATACACCTACAATAGATATTCCATCTAATAGGAATATTTGTGCCAGTAATTTTTTTAGTTCATGATGCCCGCAACCACAGCTGGTTTAAACTGCATTACATTTCCATGGGACTACACTAGCGCTCCACAATGGACCACAAAAAAAGCTGTTTTGAGACTACAAATTTAACATAAGATAGGAAATCTATTTCTGTATAGAATTACTGTGTATAGCAATAATAAAGAAAGATAGTGATTGCCTATTTGAAATATTTTTATGAAGTGTCATTATATACATTATGGTTATTTTGGCTTGTGATATATATCATACTCTGCTGTTTGCTGTAAGCCAATGTAATTTTTCTTAATGGCTTGTTTAAAATACTGTACTGTTTAAAATTTTTTTATACATATCAGTATATGTGTAGAGAGCTCAGGGGCAGATTCCTGTAGTTTTCTGGGACAGGTGAGAGTAGCGTAGTTTGTTTTAATGTTTGTACAGCCACATATTTATATCATATTTTTAATTATTTGACCTTAACAATAAATAAAAATCATATTAAATAAAACACCATTTAGTTAACTTCCGTCTAATGAAAAGAGCGTAATATTGGAGTCAAGTATTGGAAGTGACACCAGCAGCAGTGTAGGGTAAGATGTAGTGGTGGGGGTAGAGAGTGGCGAGAGGGGGGACGTCAAGGACACTCTCGACTCTCGAGAGAGCTCTGATCAGATGGAGAGTGCCTGCGTGTGACAGCTGATTTTAGTCCAATTCTGGACTTATAAATTATGTCCATAAATCATCCAATTCTGGACTTATAACCTAAAACCATTATGTAACGTATGTTGTATAGTTATTGTTTACACCACTGTACAGCCAGCCATTATAGATATCGCATCCTGTCTGAGGATTGGGAGTATTGCATGTATTATAAATAATTTCTTGACAAGGTCGGTATAATTCCATGTATCCATCTTCCTATGTACGTTTTTAGTAATAAAACACTTATTATTAAGATCTGGGAATGAGTGCGACAGGTATAATGAACGCAAATATCCTTCGTATTACCTAAGGTAAACTGGATCTGGGTTATAGTGTAAAAGGTAGAGCAACTTAATGACTAAAAGCTTATCGTGGAGTCCCATCCACGCAGTATTAGGTCAGTTTCCGTAAAACATAAAAAAAACTGTTCCATAATCCCCCCTAGCTACCCTACTAGTAGGAATGCTCACCCCCCTCCTTGGCAGTATCTACGATAGGAACAGAGAGGAAGGACTGAGAGCTGTACATGGGGCCGTCCATGTAGTGGACGCCTAAAACCTTAAATATCACAACTCAGTCACTAAGTCGCTAAATCGCAATTCCAGCTAAGTATTAATCAAGCACTCTTAATTTAATTTAAAGTCCATGATTTTGAGTAAGCAATTATTTCAAAAAACATAACATTAAGGTTGGAATATACATTTATAAGAAGACGGGTCTTAATACAGTATATACACCACACAAATATTTTAAAAATACACCTAAACATGATAAATTATTATGAACATGTATTACGTTACTTACAAAATGTGTTTATTAAAACAAAATAAGAATATTGAATGATATAAGCAGCTATTCATATAAAACATATTTAAAAAATATAGAACTAAATTGTCTTTCTAGACTAAACATCATCACTGAACGCTGAGCTACTCTCTAATTTCAATCTCTAATCTATCTTTAGTTGGTCAGCAAGATTTTATAGCGTTTCCCAACAGCTCCGATTTGTAATATAGTTTTCTATTTCCAAGTTTTTTTTTACTTTTCCAGTTCTCCAGATGACCTTCCCGTTTCACAGTTCCGACCAGTATAGTTGTTTCTATAGACAAAACATTATACTTTTTTACAAAAATATTCTGTATAAACAACATAATAATACTAAATACCACTGTACGTGTATGGGTGAGCGAGTGGGTCAATACCACAGTACGTGTATGGGTGGGCGGGTGGGTAAATACCACTGTACGTGTATGGGTGGGCGAGCGGGTCAATACCACTGTGCGTGTATGGGTGGGCGAGCGGGTCAATACCACTGTACGTGTATGGGTGAGCGAGTGGGTCAATACCACAGTCCATGTATGGGTGGGGGGGTGGGTAAATACCATACATGCACTCTGGTATTGACCCACTCACCCACCCATACACGTACAATGGTATTTACCCACCCGCCCACCCATACACGTACTGTGGTATTGACTCTCTCGCCCACCCATACACGTACTGTGGTATTGACCCACCCACCCACCTATACACGTACAGTGGTATTTACCCACCCGCCCACCCATACATGCACTGTGGTATTGACCCACTCGCTCACCCATACACGTACAGTACTATGGGTGGGTGGGCTGGTCAATACCACTGTAATAGTATGGGTGGACGGGTGGGTCACTACTACTCTTAATATTTGCTTCAATGAATTAAGAATTTAAAAATGGGTTTAACATTATCGTATTGGTGTAGTTTGAATTAGAGTAGTCCTCTTGCTTCAACAATGTTAAATTTCATGGATATGAATTAATTATTTAAACAGACGATCTTATAAAACACATATGTAAATAATATAACTTAAGTCTGGTCTCCTGACCCTCGACTACCTGGGACTGAAGCGTGTCCTAGCCTCCCCACTAGATTAACTAAATTTTTTTACCCATATCATAATTTCCAAAATTTGCTCGAATATTTGAAAAGTATATAAAAAATAAGACTAATGATACCAGACAAGGGCAAATTTGACAAAAAAAACAAACAATTCAGAGGTGGCTTTTTAAGTTTATAACAATAAAGCTGGTTTTGTATAACAATATGGCAATGAAATAACATTAAATATTACAAAAAAAGTATTTTAATAAAAGTTTATTTGTGACTTTGTTTTCATGTAACAAGTATCACAAGAGAGACTTGTTTATCACGGTACGTCACATGGAACTTTGGACTTACCGCAGCGGAAGTGTGACTCGGAGTCGCTAATATGTTTTCAAGAAATGAGTAATCAACAATATATGAGTTTCTAGGGACCAAGTTAGCGTTCAGTACAAAGTGAGTAACATTATCTTAAGTTTTACTTGTTCATTTTTAAACTAGAAACATTTTTCAGTGAGTCTTGGTATCGTTTATAGTCTAATTTCTATAGACTCTTGTAATGTGAAATAAATAAGTTTTTTCTTTAAATTTATACTACCGAATACGAATACGCCACCATCAAGTGACAAGCGGGCTGGAACAACATACAACTCTCAGGCAAAAATATTGCATCATTTTTGCAAATATTGTGCCTATAACTTTGTAATTCAGCAGTTAATGTGTTTATGTTGTTTTTACATGTATTTTGTTTTTAAGTATATAATTTTCTCTTAAAAGGTTGAACAATACTTCTTGAAACATGTACCCAATAACGTCGTATTGTGGGTTGTGATATTAAACATGTACCCAATAACGTCGTATTGTGGGTTGTGATATTAAACATGTACCCAGTAACGTCGTATTGTGGGTTGTGATATTAAACATGTACCCAGTAACGTCTTATTGTGGGTTGTGATATTAAACATGTACCCAATAACGTCGTATTGTGGGTTGTGATATTAAACATGTACCCAATAACGTCGTATTGTGGGTTGTGATATTAAACATGTACCCAATAACGTCGTATTGTGGGTTGTGATATTAAACATGTACCCAATAACGTCGTATTGTGGGTTGTGATATTAAACATGTACCCAATAACGTCGTATTGTGGGTTGTGATATTAAACATGTACCCAATAACGTCGTATTGTGGGTTGTGATATTAAACATGTACCCAATAACGTCGTATTGTGGGTTGTGATATTAAACATGTACCCAATAACGTCGTATTGTGGGTTGTGATATTAAACATGTACCCAATAACGTCGTATTGTGGGTTGTGATATTAAACATGTATCCAATAACGTCGTATTGTGGGTTGTGATATTAAACATGTACCCAATAACGTCGTATTGTGGGTTGTGATATTAAACATGTACCCAATAACGTCGTATTGTGGGTTGTGATATTAAACATGTACCCAATAACGTCTTATTGTGGGTTGTGATATTAAACATGTACCCAATAACGTCGTATTGTGGGTTGTGATATTAAACATGTACCCAATAACGTCGTATTGTGGGTTGTGATATTAAACATGTACCCAATAACGTCGTATTGTGGGTTGTGATATTAAACATGTACCCAACAACGTCGTATTGTGGGTTGTGATATTAAACATGTACCCAATAACGTCGTATTGTGGGTTGTGATATTAAACATGTACCCAATAACGTCGTATTTGGATGTATTACTCTAACCCCAACTAATTACTTGCAGGCTTGTAGTTACTTCTTGGAAACATATTAACCACCCTGAGTCAGACTTCCACTGCGTAAGTCCAATGTTCCAAGTGACGGTACCGTGATAAACAAGTTTCCCTTGTGATCTTCCGTCGCTAAGATAGCTGTCAGTTTATCACACATGTACTTCAGAAAGTACAATCAAGTTACTGGATCCTTTAGTCTTTAGGATTGAATGAAATCAACATGTTTTATACAAGTCTGTGTTTCAGTAGAAAATGGCTAATAAAACCTCAACTGTTGATGTAATTAAGTAATCGGCGTTGAGAGAACTGCTGGATTTGTTCTGAAAATATTTTACTGTACATACGCCGTGAGTTGTAATACGTAAAAATGTAATGTCGAAGAAAAAACTAACAAGCACGTGAAAATATATATTCTTTTATTTTATGTTATACAAAACAGTAATTAATAAAGTTTTTAAATTAATAGTAATTGTTACTTGGACTGCACTGCAACCAGGCTGTATGTGACGACCAGACCAAGGACCTGAAATTGCCACAAACAAATTAAGTTTGCTTGTTGAAAATGAATTTCAAGTCATTTGTATTGTAATAATAAGCAAAATAATACCCTCAAAATGAGAAATCTTTTATCCATGAAATAAATTATATAATTAAATAATTAATAAATAAAACATTGGATTAAAACCAAATCCAATTCATTTGAAAGGATTGAACAAAACATTGAAATTTTTACATGATTTGTAATTTTAAGTAAAAATAACGATTTACAATTTTTAAGTAAAGATATGAGAAATAAAATTTAAAAATACATAAAATTTAGCACACAAATTAACTATAATTTATGTGCTGTTTTAGCTTAATCTCAGTATTACATTTTTAACCTATATAATAAATGAAACTTATTTCAACTGATTCAATACATTGAATAACTGCTTGTCTTGTTGGTGGTTTTGGTATATATTTAGGTACTTAAATTTTTAAACAATAAGAATGTTCTGTTAAAATCTATTAATGGATATTACCGACTAAAGATTTATTTGTAGCTATATACAAGCACAGGTAAGTTATTGAGGAAATAAGCATCATATTGTTACGTGGGAAAACATGTGAAACATTTTATATGTATATATAACGAGAATTTGTAAAATTAGTGTTAAAAAGTAAAGAAATGTATACATTAAACTTTTCATATTTTACATACACACGCATAAAAACAATGAAGTTATCGTTTGTGTTGTTTGATGTTAATTGAATGTGAATAATGGGAGTACGTTTATACTTTGCCTAGTGATCCTTTTCGCAGAACTCTGGTCATTTTGTAATCATTTGATGTGTACGCTTACATTAAGCGTTTGCAGCATGTTCACTGGGAAGAACCCACAGGCTGAGAACCCAATGGGGATGGCCTCTATGAGATCTTCGTAGTTGTCCAGCTGATGACAATACATATCTTTTATAAACTAAATATATTTTTAAAATACCAAAATACTATATAAGAACTTTTGTAGATATGTTGCTCAGCACACCTTTTGACAAATTGTGAGACAATATAAAGAAACTGTAGATATACGTAGGGTCGTTGGATATGAAACTGGGCTGGCTCGATGACATGTGATGACACTGTAAGGTGAGTTGGTAACATATACACGAACTACTCAGCGCCCTAAAAGTGGAGTGACTAATAAAGTAACACTATTTAATTAGGAGCCTCAAATATTCAGTTGTACTCTTACAGATATCTGATTTATGTTACTTAAGTTGCTACTCAGTAGTTAAAATTAGATATCTACAGTACATCTGACAGAAAGTAGGACTCAGCTCACAGACTGAATAAGCTTAGAATACAGCGCTACTTCTAGTAAAAGCTAAAATCACTGACTGAAAGTTCTTATTGGAAGAGGGAGGAGTGGCTAGTGTGAGCAAACCTCCCTTTCTAAAAGGTTTTATAGGAAGAGGAGTGGCTAGTAAGAGCGAAACTCCCTTACTGAAAGGTCTTGTAGAAAGAGGAGTGAGTAGTAAGAGCAAACTTCCCGGACTGGAATGTCTTATAGGAAAAGGAGTGGGTAGTAAGAGCAAAACTCCCTTACTGAAAGGTCTTGTAGGAAGATGAGTGAGTAGTAAGAGCAAACTTCCCTGACTGGAATGTCTTATAGGAAAAGGAGTGAGTAGTAAGAGCGGAACTCCCTTACTGAAAGGTCTTGTAGGAAGATGAGTGAGTAGTAAGAGCAAACTTCCCTGACTGGAATGTCCTATAGGAAAAGGAGTGAGTAGTAAGAGCGGAACTCCCTTACTGAAAGGTCTTGTAGGAAGATGAGTGAGTAGTAAGAGCAAACTTCCCTGACTGGAATGTCCTATAGGAAAAGGAGTGAGTAGTAAGAGCGGAACTCCCTTACTGAAAGGTCTTGTAGGAAGATGAGTGAGTAGTAAGAGCAAACTTCCCTGACTGCAATGTCCTATAGGAAAAGGAGTGAGTAGTAAGAGCGGAACTCCCTTACTAAAAGGTCTTGTAGGAAGATGAGTGAGTAGTAAGAGCAAACTTCCCTGACTGGAATGTCCTATAGGAAGAGGAGTGGGTAGTAAGAGCAAAACTTCCTTACTGAAGGGTGTTGGAGGAAGAGTGGGTAGTAAGAGCAAAACTCCCTTACTGAAAGGTCTTGTAGGAAGATGAGTGAGTAGTAAGAGCAAACTTCCCTGACTGGAATGTCCTATAGGAAGAGGAGTGGGTAGTAAGAGCAAAACTTCCTTACTGAAGGGTCTTCTTCGAGAAAGCGTGGCTAGTAAGATCAAAACTCCCTCACTGAATGGTCTTGAGGAAGAGTGGGTAGTAAGAGCAAAACTCCCATACTGAAAGGTCTTGTAGGAAGAGGAGTGAGTAGTAAGAGCAAACTTCCCTGACTGGAATGTCCTATAGGAAGAGGAGTGGGTAGTAAGAGCAAAACTTCCTTACTGAAGGGTGTTGGAGGAAGAGTGGGTAGTAAGAGCAAAACTCCCTTACTGAAAGGTCTTGTAGGAAGATGAGTGAGTAGTAAGAGCAAACTTCCCTGACTGGAATGTCCTATAGGAAGAGGAGTGGGTAGTAAGAGCAAAACTTCCTTACTGAAGGGTGTTGGAGGAAGAGTGGGTAGTAAGAGCAAAACTCCCTTACTGAAAGGTCTTGTAGGAAGATGAGTGAGTAGTAAGAGCAAACTTCCCTGACTGGAATGTCCTATAGGAAGAGGAGTGGGTAGTAAGAGCAAAACTTCCTTACTGAAGGGTCTTCTTCGAGAAAGCGTGGCTAGTAAGATCAAAACTCCCTCACTGAATGGTCTTGAGGAAGAGTGGGTAGTAAGAGCAAGACTCCCATACTGAAAGGTCTTGTAGGAAGAGGAGTGAGTAGTAAGAGCAAACTTCCCGGACTGGAATGTCTTATAGGAAGAGGAGTGGGTAGTAAGAGCAAAACTCCCTTACTGAAAGGTCTTGTAGGAAGAGGAGTGAGTAGTAAGAGCAAACTTCCCGGACTGGAATGTCTTATAGGAAGAGGAGTGGGTAGTAAGAGCAAAACTCCCTTACTGAAAGGTCTTGTAGGAAAAGGAGTGGGTAGTAAGAGCAAAACTTCCTTACTGAAAAGTCTTGGAGAAAGCGTGGCTAGTAGGATCAAAACTCCCTCACTGAATGGTCTTGAGGAAGAGTGAGTAGTAAGAGCAAAACTCTTACTGAATGGTCTTGAGGAAGAGTGGGTAGTAAGAGCAAAACTTCCTTACTGAAGGGTCTTGGAGAAAGCGTGGCTAGTAAGATCAAAACTCCCTCACTGAATGGTCTTGAGGAATATTGGGTAGTAAATACAAAACTTCCTTACTGAAGGGTCTTGTAGAAAGCTTGGCTAGTAAGATCAAATCTCCCTTACTGAATAGTCTTGTAGGAAAAGGAGTGAGTAGTAAGAGCAAACTTCCCTGACTGGAATGTCTTATAGGAAGCGGAGTGGGTAGTAAGAGCAAAACTCCCTTACCGAAAGGTCTTGTAGGAAGAGGAGTGAGTAGTAAGAGCAAACTTCCCTGACTGAAATGTCTTATAGGAAGAGGAGTGGGTAGTAAGAGAAAAACTCCCTTACCGAAAGGTCTTGTAGGAAGAGGAGTGAGTAGTAAGAGCAAACTTCCCTGACTAAAATGTCTTATAGGAAGAGGAGTGGGTAGTAAGAGCAAAACTCCCTTACTGAATGGCTTTGAGGAATAATGGGTAGTAAGAGCAAAACTTCCTTACTGAAGGGTCTTGGAGGAAGAGTGGGTAGTAAGAGCAAAACTTCCATAATGACGTGTCTTGGTAGAAGAGTGGGTAGTAAGAGCAAAACTTCCATAATGACGTGTCTTGGTAGAAGAGTGGGTAGTAAGAGCAAAACTTCCTTACTGAATGGTCTTGATGAAGAGTGGGTAGTAAGAGCAAAACTTCCATAATGACGTGTCTTGGTAGAAGAGTGGGTAGTAAGAGCAAAACTTCCTTACTGAATGGTCTTGGAGGAAGAGTGGGTAATAAGAGCAAAACTCCCTTACTGAATGGTCTTGATGAAGAGTGGGTAGTAAGAGCAAAACTTCCATAATGACGTGTCTTGGTAGAAGAGTGGGTAGTAAGATCAAAACTCCCTTACTGAATGGTCTTGAGGAAAGTGGGTAGTAAGAGCAAAACTCCCATACTGAAAGGTCTTGTAGGAAGAGGAGTGAGTAGTAAGAGCAAACTTCCCAGACTGGAATGTCTTATAGGAAGAGGAGTGGGTAGTAAGAGCAAAACTCCCTTACTGAAAGGTCTTGTAGGAAGAGGAGTGAGTAGTAAGAGCAAACTTCCCAGACTGGAATGTCTTATAGGAAGAGGAGTGGGTAGTAAGAGCAAAACTCCCTTACTGAAAGGTCTTGTAGGAAAAGGAGTGGGTAGTAAGAGCAAAACTTCCTTACTGAAAAGTCTTGGAGAAAGCGTGGCTAGTAGGATCAAAACTCCCTCACTGAATGGTCTTGAGGAAGAGTGAGTAGTAAGAGCAAAACTCTTACTGAATGGTCTTGAGGAAGAGTGGGTAGTAAGAGCAAAACTTCCTTACTGAAGGGTCTTGGAGAAAGCGTGGCTAGTAAGATCAAAACTCCCTCACTGAATGGTCTTGAGGAATATTGGGTAGTAACTACAAAACTTCCTTACTGAAGGGTCTTGTAGAAAGCTTGGCTAGTAAGATCAAATCTCCCTTACTGAATAGTCTTGTAGGAAAAGGAGTGAGTAGTAAGAGCAAACTTCCCTGACTGGAATGTCTTATAGGAAGCGGAGTGGGTAGTAAGAGCAAAACTCCCTTACCGAAAGGTCTTGTAGGAAGAGGAGTGAGTAGTAAGAGCAAACTTCCCTGACTGAAATGTCTTATAGGAAGAGGAGTGGGTAGTAAGAGAAAAACTCCCTTACCGAAAGGTCTTGTAGGAAGAGGAGTGAATAGTAAGAGCAAACTTCCCTGACTAAAATGTTTTATAGGAAGAGGAGTGGGTAGTAAGAGCAAAACTCCCTTACTGAATGGCTTTGAAGAATAATGGGTAGTAAGAGCAAAACTTCCTTACTGAAGGGTCTTGGAGGAAGAGTGGTTAGTAAGAGCAAAACTTCCATAATGACGTGTCTTGGTAGAAGAGTGGGTAGTAAGAGCAAAACTTCCATAATGACGTGTCTTGGTAGAATAGTGGGTAGTAAGAGCAAAACTTCCTTACTGAATGGTCTTGATGAAGAGTGGGTAGTAAGAGCAAAACTTCCATAATAACGTGTCTTGGTAGAAGAGTGGGTAGTAAGAGCAAAACTTCCTTACTGAAGGGTCTTGGAGAAAGCGTGGCTAGTAAGATCAAAACTCCCTTACTAAATGGTCTTGAGGAAGAGTGGGTAGTAAGAGCAAAACTTCCATAATGACGTGTCTTGGTAGAAGAGTGGGTAGTAAGAGCAAAACTTCCATAATGACGTGTCTTGGTAGAAGAGTGGGTAGTAAGAGCAAAACTTCCATAATGACGTGTCTTGGTAGAAGAGTGGGTAGTAAGAGCAAAACTTCCTTACTGAAGGGTGTTGGAGGAAGAGTGGGTAGTAAGAGCAAAACTTCCTTACTGAAGGGTGTTGGAGGAAGAGTGGCTAGTAAGATCAAAACTACCTTACTGAATGGTCTTGAGGAAGAGTGGGTAGTAAGAGCAAAACTTCCATAATGACGTGTCTTGGTAGAAGAGTGGGTAGTAAGAGCAAAACTTCCTTACTGAAGGGTGTTGAGGAAGAGTGGGTAGTAAGAGCAAAACTTCCTTACTGAAGGGTGTTGGAGGAAGAGTGGGTAGTAAGAGCAAAACTTCCTTACTGATGGGTGTTGGAGGAAGAGTGGGTAGTAAGAGCAAAACTTCCTTACTGAAGGGTGTTGGAGGAAGAGTGGGTAGTAAGAGCAAAACTTCCTTACTGAATGGTCTTGGAGGAAAAGTGGGTAGTAAGAGCAAAACTTCCTTACTGAAGGGTCTTGGAGAAAGCGTGGCTAGTAAGATCAAAACTCCCTTACTGAATGGTCTTGAGGAAGAGTGGGTAGTAAGAGCAAAACTTCCATAATGACGTGTCTTGGTAGAAGAGTGGGTAGTAAGAGCAAAACTTCCTTACTGAAGGGTGTTGGAGGAAGAGTGGGTAGTAAGAGCAAAACTTCCTTACTGAAGGGTGTTGGAGGAAGAGTGGGTAGTAAGAGCAAAACTTCCTTACTGAAGGGTGTTGGAGGAAGAGTGGGTAGTAAGAGCAAAACTTCCTTACTGAAGGGTGTTGGAGGAAGAGTGGCTAGTAAGATCAAAACTACCTTACTGAATGGTCTTGAGGAAGAGTGGGTAGTAAGAGCAAAACTTCTATAATGACGTGTCTTGGTAGAAGAGTGGCTAGTAAGATCAAAACTACCTTACTGAATGGTCTTGAGGAAGAGTGGGTAGTAAGAGCAAAACTTCTATAATGACGTGTCTTGGTAGAAGAGTGGGTAGTAAGATCAAAACTACCTTACTGAATGGTCTTGAGGAAGAGTGGGTAGTAAGAGCAAAACTTCCATAATGACGTGTCTTGGTAGAAGAGTGGGTAGTAAGAGCAAAACTTCCTTACTGAAGGGTGTTGGAGGAAGAGTGGGTAGTAAGAGCAAAACTCCCTTACCGAAAGGTCTTGTAGGAAGAGTGGGTAGTAAGAGCAAAACTTCCTTACTGAAGGGTGTTGGAGGAAGAGTGGGTAGTAAGAGCAAAACTTCCTTACTGAAGGGTGTTGGAGGAAGAGTGGGTAGTAAGAGCAAAACTTCCTTACTGAAGGGTGTTGGAGGAAGAGTGGCTAGTAAGATCAAAACTACCTTACTGAATGGTCTTGAGGAAGAGTGGGTAGTAAGAGCAAAACTTCTATAATGACGTGTCTTGGTAGAAGACTGGGTAATAAGAGCAAAACTTCCATAATGACGTGTCTTGGTAGAAGAGTGGGTAGTAATAGCAAAACTCCATAATGAAAGTTCTTATATGAATAGTGGCTAGTAAGAGCAAAACTTCCATTATGAAAGTTCTTGGAGGAATAGTGGTTAGTAAGAGCAAAACTTCCATAATGAAAGTGCTTGGAGGAATAGTGGCTAGTAAGAGAAAAATATTAATTATGGCATAATTGATTTTTAAAGTATTTTTATCATAATGTAAAATATAATTATAAAATTTAATCTTACGTAAGTTATTTGTTACATACCAGTGCTGACTGAGTCGCTGTTAGTTTGTCGATCCAGCACACTCTAATCCGGCTGAGAATGATAATTGACTCCACAGCCTGATTAATTCGACATACATTTTATTAAATAACGAAACATATTGTACAATTTATACTGTTAATTGCCATAAGAACATGAAGCTATGTAGCCTCTCCTAGAAGTATATAAGGTGATGGACCAAAATTGTTATACCATAAGTAATAAATACACCTATAAGAGCTTTCATACTCAAGACCATGGAACTTTTATACAGTAATTTTCTGTTTAATGGCTCTTAATTTTCATTGTGATTAAGTCTTAGTATATTGGTGGAACAAAAGAGTCTATGAGGAATTTCCTGCTGGTAATAATTTCATGTCATTTGAAATATTAAATATGTAATGTTATCCATACTGAAGCATGCATGGAACACACTACCTAATAATACATGGGTACATGAAGACCTACAACTGTATAATGCATGGGGATGTACTACTGAAAACTGTATAGGGACCCACTATAAGAGGGTTCATGGGGGCCCACTACTGGAGGGTGAATGCGGACACACTACTTGATGGTGCATTGTACATCACTGGTAGGTGTATGAGGGCCTACTACTTGATAATACGTTGAAACCCCTAATGTTGGGTGCCTGTGAATCTATTACTGAAGAGTGCATGGGGATGAACTACTAAAAGGTAAATATGGACCCAATAGTGGCGGGAGTGATCACTACTAGAGGATGCATGGGGACCCACTACAAAAGGTTACACATGAGGGCCCACTACTGGAGGATTCATGAGGATTCACTACTAGAGGGTGCATGGGTTATGGGCGTCCACTACTAGAGAATAAATGTGGACTCACTACTGGCTCACTGTTAGATGATACATGGGAATTCACTATAAGAGGGTGCAGTAGAGGTTACTATGAAGTGCATTACTAGAGGGTGAATGTGGACCCACAACTGGAGGTGTATGGTTATCTACTAGTGAAGGGTGTAGTGAGGCCCACTCCTGGAGGGTGAATAGTGAGTAACCCACTACAAGAGGGTGCATAGGGCCCACTACTGGAGAGGGAATGAAGATCCTACTGTTAGGTGTCTGTGTAAATAGATTATTGGAGGGTGCGTGGGGACACACTACTGGAGGGATCATTGATGTTCACTGTTGGAGGATGCTATAAGTGGTGGTTCCTCATTACTGGTGGTTGCATGAGGACCCTACTCGAGAGTGGAAATTAAACCAAGTAGTTGAAAACCATGGTTAGGTGAAATCCATGGAGTTATTCTAAAATAGCTCAGTTCAGTCCAAGTTAAAATCACACTAATTTTGTAAAAAATCAGCTGCTGCCCCTTTAGTGCCTATAGGAAAACATTTTGTTTTACAACATTTTCTGCATTGAAAATTAGTTATACATTGAAAATTTTTTATAACAAAACTACATTCCCTAAAGCCACAAAAACACTATTGATTCACCATTCTCATTCAATGATATCTCTACAAATAGTGTTTTAAGAATAAATATATGAAAATAAAGTACACTACAACATTATAGTAAATGTCAAATTTAAAACAATAGGGAAAAGGCACATGAGTATCATTTTGATTAGTGAGTCAGGAATAAAACACGTAAAGAAGTATTGTAAACTACTTATTGATTTAAAACATTCATTATAATTTTTAAATAATTATAAGCATTAACATTAAATTAGCTTCTCATCACTAAATAATACAACTTTCTTCCCAAAAGTGACGAGCCAGTGAACTTTTTGGGAAAAAGTTTTATTATTATTTATTTATTAAAAGTTGTATGTGATTAGAATCTAATTTAATGTTAATGCTTATAATATATCACACCATCAAGAAGAATGACATACCGAAATGAATTGTTTAATCGTTTGTAATTAGTCGCTTGATTATGAACTTAATCATGACAACTCTGTATAAATTTTGTAAATATTTTAATAGACCTGCTTATAAAATATGCATTATTGATAAATGTCATATTTATACGTACAATTATACGCTCACCTCTTCCTTCATTTTTTCACATCTGTAGCAGAAGAATAAAAGTCGGATTATCTGGTAGAGTCCATGGACTGCAAGTACCGTCCATTCTTTGCTATCCTTTGATTTTAAAAAATAGCCGGCATACACAATTAGACGAAGTGCGAAAGAAAGGTAAATGTTTAAGAAATGAATGCTAAAACTGTTATCTATATTTGATATAAAATTTGCTATTTCGAGGTGTCTCTCTAGGAGTCTCTTTAACAAAGAGTACGTCTTCGTAGTCAAGTGTTCTTGTTTTAAAGGTCCCAGCTGGCTCCGAATATCAGAAAAACCTCTTTCTGCCACAAAACAGAGGCAAGAAAAGATAATTTCCACAGCAGTTAAAATTACGTAGGTGTAGTTGTATAAGGTCATCGATATTAGCATTCGAAATGAGAAATCATTATAGAAGAAACCCCATAGATAGAACATTGTAACATACGGAGCGATTATCATAAATAGGAAGAAGTGTAGTGGGAGCCGCTTGTACTGTCATGGAGTCTGAGAGTGTATCCTGTAAGCTGAAGACAGGCAGGAAGCCAGCGCCTGGCCGGTGAACAAAGGCACCACCACAGCCCCCAAGGAAGACGCCAAGTTGACGGACCACAAGACTGTTTCCAACGTCACGTCCACGTTCTTCGGAGCCATTTGGTATCCGATGAAAAGGCAAAAGATGATTTGGAAAACGGTCACAGTTTTGAAGTTGGTACTTGGCGAAAAACAGTCTGCTAACAACAGAAGTGCAGATTGAAAGATGCATATAGATAGATAATTAAACTTAAAACATAACTAAAAATTGTTTTAGCAGTAAAATTTTGAATGAGAAACATGACACTAGTTTAAAGAGTATAATTTAAGATTTCTGTATATTCCCTTATGAATGTAATAATTGCAATCATAAGTAGAGCTCTCTAGTATACTGTATTTAGTTTTTTTTTTTAGTTTTGTGTTTTTTTTACTAAAGTCAATCGTATGGCAATGGTCTGCCAGAAAGTTCCTGCATCTTTGCCTCCTAGCGAAGGTACCAAGGGCACTGTTTCACACAACTTCCCCGGCCTTATAACCCTTACTTTGTCTTTGGGTCTAGTTGACGGGGTTTCTTCTAAAAATATGGAAGTAAGGTACATGAGTGTAGGACATTGGTGAGGGAATAACTGACCAAATAATAAGAAAGAAGCTCACGGACTTAAGTGTTAAAGAAGGAAGGCTTATTTCAAATCAAGACCAAAGTCCATTTACCGAAGGTTCTGGGATAAGCAACTAATATTACTATCAAAAAGTTACTGATAAGAATTTTTTTTATAATAAATTGAAAGGGTAACATAGACGTTAAATGTTAGAACCTTAACGGCTTAAGTGGTCGGTGTCATAACTAGAATGTATATTTTCCAGTGACAATTTCGTCAAGGTAACCAGACCACTGAGGATGCCACATTACAGCATGGCCGTAAAGTCTGGTTATTTTGTAAATATTGAACATAGCACCTTGATGCGGTTGTCACAAAAAATATAGATTCTAGTTATAGACGTTAAGTCTTGGCTTGCCTTTCTTTTATATGGCTCTTCGACCAACAGAAATTATAAATATGTAATGTATATTTTGTTTTACGTTTCTTAGTGGACACAAACGTGGTAAGAACTAAGAGTTCAAAATCGATAAATATGCTATTAACTATTTTTTTTAAGTGTTTTAAGTATACACTTTTACAAGTATATAAAACAAGTTAAAGTATAAATACATTAAATATATATTTCATTTCAATTTTATTTTAACGTGTTTATGAATATACTATGAATATAAATACACAGCTTCCCCAAATTTGGTTCTGGACTGTTCATCAATACACGTCTGAAATTAAAATAAGTTATTTATATACACATAAAACTTGATTGTGGCCTGTGTTTTTGTTTCTACTCCAACTACCTTAACTATTTCAGTAATCAAAGGGTATGTATATCTAGCTTAACTAGTAACTGACTACATCCCTTCCTTGCCTCTACCCAATCATGTGTCACACACAAACACTATTGACAGATACCACCTCAGTAGTGCTGTAGTCCAACTACTTTAGGACTAAGTGTTCTAAGTGTTAAGAAAATTGTAAGCTATAGATTCGATAGCAATACTAATTCAAATACGAGTACAGCATGTTCCATTCTTTCGGCTATCAGATCGCCAACCTACCCTAGCTATGAGCGTTTTTTTTTTTTTTTTTTTTTTTTTGATATATATTAGACGAATTTTGTTACAAAGATTACTGTTGTTTATGAACATTCATCACGCCCATTAAGAACCCATATTCACCCATACCTCAACGATGGTATTTATGACAAAATTTACGGCCACCCGACTGCTATATTTGAAGTATTAAACCTACTTGACCAGGTATTCTACTCAACCAAATTTAAAATAAGTGCGACTTCTATTAGAAGTAACATCAATTTATATATGTTCAAACTTAAAAATATTTTACTAAGCATTGTAGACATAACAATACCTTGAACTAGCGCAGCTTGAAAAACTCCTTTCGGTTTCTTGGTGTAACGTTGGTTAAACTTCAATTTGACCGGTAACACTCCAAAAATACGGCACATATGATAGAGAGTTCCGTACAGCCAGCGATCTCTCCAGTGTAAACCTACAAACATTGAAGAATACTCTGTTTGTTTAAAACAAAAACTCAGGCCCTTAGAACTAGCAAAACTCTTATTGTCTATAAACTAATCATTGTCTAGCTTCATAGGTTTTTTCTTTTAGACTTGCCATCCCTGTCACTACACAAGCCTTTCGCACATTTTTCATTCATTGAGTTTTTTAATTAATTTTGGCGAAATGGCAAACATGGGAAGTAATATTATTGCAATATTATGAATCTTAAGTGTACGTAAATAGTTATTTTTATTTTACCATTCCATATAATTGCATTCTGTAAAAAAAGTAGAATTTAAAAATGTATTTAATAAGCAATCAACTTTTTAAATAAAATACATAAAAATGAAAAAATTTTATTTACATTGAAAATACAAAACAAATAAGTAGATTTTCATATACTAGCCACTTATTTTAAAGTAATTATCATAAAAATAAATAAAAATACAAAATATTATTTAAGGTTTCATGTTTTAGGATCACGATACTATAGTATTTTGTATAACAAATGATACCTGGATTTTTTCTCCATTAATTAAACACACTTACCTGATTTTTCCATCGTAGTACGGTTATACAATTGAGTATTTATAATCAATGATTCCTAGATAAACGTCCGACATACATTCCTTCATAGAATATGACCTCAAAGTAGAACGGGGCTTTAACAAATACGTCGGGAAATTGTACTTCGATAACACTATTAAGAAAATTGCTAAACAGCAATCGCTTAGGGAGAATGTCAATAAAACTAGTTCTCAGTAATGTGATTGAATTATTATATTTCCCTACATTATAAATCCCTACATACAAATCATTTTATTTATTTTTTCCTTTATATTGTATGTTTTTAATCGCAAATTTAATTAAATTCTTACTTTGTTATTTAATGTTTTGTATTAAGATGAATTCAAATAATAAAAAAGTACTAACTAGTAATTTTAATCAGTATATTATTATTAGGTTTTTTGTAGAAAGACAAAATATAAATAACCTCAAATCTGTTTTGCTTAGGAACAAAATTATATTATTTTTTTCATAAACAGTGTACTTCTTCCTTCCCTTAATGTAATGGGGGACACTATAATGGGGGACACTATAATGGATACATTTCCTGATTTCTTTCTTCAATATGAAAAATGCATGTATCAAAAACGAAAGTGTTCTCTGGTTGAAGACAACAAAAGAATTTGTAAACTTATTAATAGAGTAAATAATTTTAATGTATTTTCTATCATGAATGGTTGAAATATGTGTACTTGAAACTCCAGCTATGTTTTTCATTACATAAATATAACATTATTTTAAGGTAGGTGTGCTATGGTTTAGGTGATCTAGATTGATTGTTGAAGATTAAAGTTTTATCTTCAACAATTATTTTAAATATTAATACACTGTGTTACAAGGAAATTTAATGTTTTTGAACGTTCACAGACAAATATTTCTGTCAAAAACCCTGATTTATTGAACATAAAATAGATTAACGCCATTTAATAGTTTATAGAAGCTGATAATTTCAACACTTCCCATTTATTGCCCAAATACCAAATATTTATTTCATAATTCTGATATGTTTATTTCTCACTGGAGGAGCCAAACTAGAATATTTATAATAAGAAGTGACTGCCATATTTAATCTCAGTAAAGCCATTCAAAATAAAAAAATATTTAGTGAAAGCCCATACAATGATATTTGTAGGTCAAGAGCGTTAGATATAAAAGTGGTTAGATTGATTATTTGTTTTTATATCATTTTGCTAAAATTGTAATTTGAATAGAAAAATGAATAAACATTGCATCCTTTACAAATCCTTTACAAAAATTTATTCATTTATGTTTATAGTTATTCGTATAAAACAGTCATACATTATAAAACCTATTTCATAATTCGGGTGGATAGCTGCAAATTTAAATACTCTTCAAACATAAGGCTTTTGACAAATTAATCAGGCATTGAAAAATACAAATAATGAGTAATTTGATAATAAAATATTTAAGATCGGTTCGCCAATACTTTACAAAGTTAGTAACAAAGTAGATAATCTTTATGCCTTTAACTTGTTTGACCTTTAAAAGTAACATCTAATTTCAAGCTTCTTTTAGCTTTTCATCTAATTTTGTATTTTAGGTTTACATTATGTAATATAACAGAACGTAAAGGAATTTTTTATATTTGCATAACAGTTTGACTCCAAACGTTGCTTTAAAAATGTATTAAGGTAAAAGATTTTTTAAAGCAATGTAAGGTAAAAAAATGTATTAAAAAAGATTAACACTCATCATTTCTAATATTTGAGTCTATTTGTATCTTTCAATCAAAAAATATAGTTTTAATTACATAGAATTTTATTTCTATATTGGCTGTAATTAGTTGTATCAAGACTCACAAGTACTTAAACTATGTTGAAATTAGCCACAAGCACAATAACTCTATTAGTGATGTGAGATCATCCCTCAGGAAATCAAACAAGGCGTGACTCAAGGCTGAATATTGGATCCTCTGTGCTTCTTGATTTGTATCAATAGCTTACCTGAATTACTGGATCAAGAAAATAGGAGTATTCTGTTTTCAGATGACACCACCATAGTTATACCAACAGAGCGAAATGCTAATAAAAGTACAATAATAAACAACACTTTGGAAAATGCTGAAACTATCTGCAACTCCTTAAAACTTAATATTAACACCACAAAAACAACTCACATTAATTTTACACCAAGCAATAGAAACAAACCTCAAGAACTCTGGCCTGAACTAAACATACCAACAGTCACCTCAACTAAATGTCTGGGAATCATTATTGATCAAAACCTAAATTGGCAAGAGCACATCGACCAACTCTGTAAAAGATTACCTGTGACATATTATATAAGAAGAATTCGAACCATCACTAATGAGGAAACAGCACTTGTGGCCTCTCATGCACTGCTTGCCTCGCATCTACAGTACGGCATAGTTGCTTGGGGAGCTGCTTCGTCTAAGAACTTGGAAAGATTGCTCATACTTCAAAAGAAAACTTTAAGAATGATTCTCAGACTGCAGACAATGTATCACTGTAAACCTTTTTTGTCCAACATAATATCCTCACTTTATTATCCCTGTATCTACTTGAAACCATTATCTTTGCCAGAAATCAAACACCATTCCTTCGACTCCATTAACATTCTTACAATACGTGCCATAGAAACAACATTGATTTGCCCCAACACAGATTTCAACAATTTAGCAATACCCCAAATACTCCGGTTCAAACTTTTAAAACTGTTTACCTCTACAAAAAAAAAAAATAAATAAAATAAATCACAAAAGCTGACACTTTTTACAAGACACAAGCAATATTTCTCTGATAGACCATACTTCAAATTATCAGATTATGTAGATGAACATACATATCAGCACATCCAAACTACATACTAAGACATATATTGAGCTCACTTCGCGTCACCACGGCTGATGGGAAGAATCCTGACGTTTCTCCAGTCCCATCACTGTGGTGAAGACAACGGATGTAAGATGTAAGACTAAATAAGTCTCCATGCAAAGTCAAGTATTCAGCTAGTTAGAGTAGGGTTGGAATGTTTCAAGTTTGCTACATTGGAAGTACCAAGGCAACATCTGGCTTCTTAGCCAAGTCACATGGTTTAATGGTTCTATCACTTTGGACCAGCTGTTTGCCCTATTAATTTGTAGTACTAGTTAGACTGGAAGTGGAAAGTTTCAAGTTTGCTACATTTGGAAGTACCAAGGCAACAGCTGGCTTCATATCCACGTCACATGGTTCAATGGTTTATTTCTTTGGACCAGTTTTTACCTCTATTAGTTGTTAGTGCTAGTTAGTGTGGGGTTGGAATGTTTCAAGTGTGCTACATTTGGAAGTACCAAAGCAACAGCTGACTTCATGGCCACGGCACATGGTTCAATGGTTTATTTCTTTGGACGAGTTTTTACCTCTATTAGTTGTTAGTGCTAGTTAGTGTGGAGTTGGAATGTTTCAAGTGTGCTACATTTGGAAGTACCGAGGCAACAGCTGATTTCTTAGCTACGTCACGTGGTTTAAGAGTTGTATAACTTTGGACCAGTTGTTACCTCTATTAGTTGTTAGTGCTAATTAGAGTGGGGTTTGAATGTTTCAAGTTTGCTACATTTGGAAGTACCGAGGCAACAGCTGACTTCATGGCCACGTCACATGGTTCAATGGTTTATTACCTTGGACCAGTTGTTACCTCTATTAGTTGATAGTGCTAGTTAGTGTGGGGTTGGAATGTTTCAAGTGTGCTACATTTGGAAGTACCGAAGCAACAGCTGACTTCATGGCCACGTCACATGGTTCAATGGTTTATTTCCTTGGACCAGTTGTTACCTCTATTAGTTGTTAGTGCTAGTTAGTGTGGGGTTGGAATGTTTCAAGTGTGCTACATTTGGAAGTACCGAAGCAACAGCTGACTTCATGGCCACGTCACATGGTTCAATGGTTTATTTCTTTGGACCAGTTTTTACCTCTATTAGTTGTTAGTGCTAGTTAGTGTGGGGTTGGAATGTTTCAAGTGTGCTACATTTAAAAGTACCGAAGCAACAGCTGACTTCATGGCCACGTCACATGGTTCAATGGTTTATTTCATTGGACCAGTTGTTACCTCTATTAGTTGTTAGTGCTAGTTAGACTGGAAGTAGAAAGTTTCAAGTTTGCTACATTTGGAAGTACCAAAGCAACAGCTGACTTCATGGCCAGGTCACATGGTTCAATGGTTTATTTCCTTGGACCAGTTGTTACCTCTATTAGTTGATAGTGCTAGTTAGTGTGGGGTTGGAATGTTTCAAGTGTGCTACATTTGGAAGTACCGAAGCAACAGCTGACTTCATGGCCACGTCACATGGTTCAATGGTTTATTTCCTTGGACCAGTTGTTACCTCTATTAGTTGTTAGTGCTAGTTAGTGTGGGGTTGGAATGTTTCAAGTGTGCTACATTTGGAAGTACCGAAGCAACAGCTGACTTCATGGCCACGTCACATGGTTCAATGGTTTATTTCTTTGGACCAGTTTTTACCTCTATTAGTTGTTAGTGCAAGTTAGTGTGGGGTTGGAATGTTTCAAGTGTGCTACATTTGAAAGTACCGAAGCAACAGCTGACTTCATGGCCACGTCACATGGTTCAATGGTTTATTTCATTGGACCAGTTGTTACCTCTATTAGTTGTTAGTGCTAGTTAGACTGGAAGTAGAAAGTTTCAAGTTTGCTACATTTGGAAGTACCAAAGCAACAGCTGACTTCATGGCCAGGTCACATGGTTCAATGGTTTATTTCCTTGGACCAGTTGTTACCTCTATTAGTTGATAGTGCTAGTTAGTGTGGGGTTGGAATGTTTCAAGTGTGCTACATTTGGAAGTACCGAAGCAACAGCTGACTTCATGGCCACGTCACATGGTTCAATGGTTTATTTCCTTGGACCAGTTGTTACCTCTATTAGTTGTTAGTGCTAGTTAGTGTGGGGTTGGAATGTTTCAAGTGTGCTACATTTGGAAGTACCGAAGCAACAGCTGACTTCATGGCCACGTCACATGGTTCAATGGTTTATTTCTTTGGACCAGTTTTTACCTCTATTAGTTGTTAGTGCTAGTTAGTGTGGGGTTGGAATGTTTCAAGTGTGCTACATTTGGAAGTACCGAAGCAACAGCTGACTTCATGGCCACGTCAAATGGTTCAATGGTTTATTTCTTTGGACCAGTTTTTACCTCTATTAGTTGTTAGTGCTAGTTAGTGTAGGGTTGGAATGTTTCAAGTTTGCTACATTTGGAAGTACCGAAGCAACCGCTGACTTCATGGCCACGTCACATGGTTCAATGGTTTATTTCTTTGGACCAGTTTTTACCTCTATTAGTTGTTAGTGCTAGTTAGTGTAGGGTTGGAATGTTTCAAGTGTGCTACATTTGGAAGTACCGAAGCAACAGCTGACTTCATGGCCACGTCACATGGTTCAATGGTTTATTTCTTTGGACCAGTTTTTACCTCTATTAGTTGTTAGTGCTAGTTAGTGTAGGTTTGGAATGTTTCAAGTGTGCTACATTTGGAAGTACCGAAGCAACAGCTGACTTCATGGCCACGTCACATGGTTCAATGGTTTATTTCTTTGGACCAGTTTTTACCTCTATTAGTTGTTAGTGCTAGTTAGTGTGGGGTTGGAATGTTTCACGTGTACTACATTTGGAAGTACCGAAGCAACAGCTGACTTCATGGCCACGTCACATGGTTCAATGGTTTATTTCTTTGGACCAGTTTTTACCTCTATTAGATGTTAGTGCTAGTTAGTGTAGGGTTGGAATGTTTCAAGTGTGCTACATTTGGAAGTACCGAAGCAACAGCTGACTTCATGGCCACGTCACATGGTTCAATGGTTTATTTCTTTGGACCAGTTTTTACCTCTATTAGTTGTTAGTGCTAGTTAGTGTAGGGTTGGAATGTTTCAAGTTTGCTACATTTGGAAGTACCGAAACAACAGCTGACTTCATGGCCACGTCACATGGTTCAATGGTTTATTTCTTTGGACCAGTTTTTACCTCTATTAGTTGTTAGTGCTAGTTAGTGTGGGGTTGGAATGTTTCAAGTTTGCTACATTTGGAAGTACCGAAGCAACAGCTGACTTCATGGCCAGGTCACATGTTTCAATGGTTTATTTCCTTGGACCAGTTGCTACCTCTATTAGTTGTTAGTGCTAGTTAGTGTAGGGTTGGAATGTTTCAAGTGTGCTACATTTGGAAGTACCAAAGCAACAGCTGACTTCATGGCCACGTCACATGGTTCAATGGTTTATTTCTTTGGACCAGTTGTTACCTCTATTAGTTGTTAGTGCTAGTTAGTGTAGGGTTGGAATGTTTCAAGTGTGCTACATTTGGAAGTACCGAAGCAACAGCTGACTTCATGGCCAGGTCACATGGTTCAATGGTTTATTTCTTTGGACCAGTTTTTAACTCTATTAGTTGTTAGTGCTAGTTAGTGTAGGGTTGGAATGTTTCAAGTGTGCTACATTTGGAAGTACCGAACCAACAGCTGACTTCATGGCCACGTCACATGGTTCAATGGTTTATTTCTTTGGACCAGTTTTTACCTCTATTAGTTGTTAGTGCTAGTTAGTGTAGGGTTAGAATGTTTCAAGTTTGCTACATTTGGAAGTACCGAAGCAACAGCTGACTTCATGGCCAGGTCACATGGTTCAATGGTTTATTTCTTTGGACCAGTTTTTACCTGTATTAGTTGTTAGTGCTAGTTAGTGTAGGGTTAAAATATTTCAAGTGTGCTACATTTGGAAGTACCGAAGCAACAGCTGACTTCATGGCCACGTCACATGGTTCAATGGTTTATTTCTTTGGACCAGTTTTTACCTCTATTAGTTGTTAGTGCTAGTTAGTGTAGGGTTGGAATGTTTCAAGTTTGCTACATTTGGAAGTACCGAAGCAACAACTGACTTCATGGCCACGTCACATGGTTCAATGGTTTATTTCTTTGGACCAGTTTTTACCTCTATTAGTTGTTAGTGCAAGTTAGTGTGGGGTTGGAATGTTTCAAGTGTGCTATATTTGGAAGTATCGAAGCAACAGCTGACTTCATGGCCACGTCACATGGTTCAATGGTTTATTTCTTTGGACCAGTTTTTACCTCTATTAGTTGTTAGTGCTAGTTAGTGTAGGGTTGGAATGTTTCAAGTGTGCTACATTTGGAAGTACAGAGGCAACAGCTGATTTCTTAGCTACGTCACGTGGTTTAAGAGTTGTATAACTTTGGACCAGTTATTACCTCTATTAGTTGTTAGTGCTAGTTAGACTGGAAGTGGAAAGTTTCAAGTTTGCTACATTTGGAAGTACCAAAGCAACAGCTGACTTCATGGCCAGGTCACATGGTTCAAGGGTTTATTTCCTTGGACCAGTTGTTACCTCTATTAGTTGTTAGTGCTAGTTATTGTGGGGTTGCAATGTTTCAAGTGTGCTACATTTGGAAGTACCGAAGCAACAGCTGACTTCATGGCCAGGTCACATGGTTCAATGGTTAATTTCCTTGGACCAGTTGTTTTCTCTATTAGTTGTTAGTGCTAGTTAGTGTGGGGTTTGAATGTTTCAAGTGTGCTACATTTGGAAGTACCGAGGCAACAGCTGACATCATGGCCACGTCACATGGTTCAATGGTTTATTTCTTTGGACCAGTTTTTACCTCTATTAGTTGTTAGTGCTAGTTAGTGTAGGGTTGGAATGTTTCAAGTTTGCTACATTTGGAAGTACCGAGGCAACAGCTGACTTCATGGCCACGTCACATGGTTCAGTGGACGTTTTTTACCTTTGACCAGTTTTTGGACCAGTTTTTACCTCTATTAGTTGTTAGTGCTAGTTAGTGTGCGGTTGGAATGTTTCAAGTTTGCTACATTTGGAAGTACCGAGACAACAGCTGACTTCATGGCCATGTCACATGGTTCAGTAGACGTTTTTTACCTTTGACCAGTTTTTGGACCAGTTTTTACCTCTATTAGATGTTAGTGCTAGTTTGTGTGGGGTTGGAATGTTTCAAGTGTGGTATATTTGGAATTACCGAGGCAACAGCTGATTTCTTAGCTACGTCACGTGGTTTAAGAGTTGTATAACTTTGGACCAGTTGTTACCTCTATTAGTTGTTAGTGCTAGTTAGACTGGAAGTGGATAGTTTCAAGTTTGCTACATTTGGAAGTACCAAAGCAACTGCTGACTTCATGGCTAGGTCACATGGTTCAATGGTTTATTTCCTTGGACCAGTTGTTACCTCTATTAGTTGTTAGTGCTAGTTAGTGTGGGGTTTGAATGTTTCAAGTTTGCTACATTTGGAAGTACCGAGGCAACAGCTGACTTCATGGCCACGTCACATGGTTCAATGATTAATTTCCTTGGACCAGTTGTTACCTCTATTAGTTGTTAGTGCTAGTTAGTGTGGGGTTGGAATGTTTCAAGTGTGCTACATTTGGAAGTACCGAGGCAACAGCTGACTTCATGGCCACGTCACATGGTTCAATGGTTAATTTTCTTGGACCAGTTGTTACCTCTATTAGTTGTTAGTGCTAGTTAGTGTAGGGTTGGAATGTTTCAAGTTTGCTACATTTGGAAGTACCGAGGCAACAGCTGACTTCATGGCCACGTCACATGGTTCAATGGTTTATTTCTTTAGACCAGTTTTTACCTCTATTAGTTGTTAGTGCTAGTTAGTGTGGGGTTGGAATGTTTCAAGTTTGCTACATTTGGAAGTACCGAGGCAACAGCTGACTTAATGGCCACGTCACATGGTTCAGTGGACGTTTTTTACCCTTGACAAGTTTTTGGACCATTTTTTACCTCTATTAGTTGTTAGTGCTAGTTAGTGTGGGGTTGGAATGTTTCAAGTGTGCTACATTTGGAATTACCGAGGCAACAGCTGATTTCTTAGCTACGTCACGTGGTTTAAGAGTTGTATAACTTTGGACCAGTTGTTACCTCTATTAGTTGTTAGTGCTAGTTAGACTGGAAGTGGAAAGTTTCAAGTTTGCTACTTTTGGAAGTACCAAAGCAACAGCTGACTTCATGGCCAGGTCACATGGTTCAATGGTTTATTTCCTTGGACCAGTTGTTACCTCTATTAGTTTTTAGTGCTAGTTAGTTTGGGGTTGGAATGTTTCAAGTGTGCTACATTTGGAAGTACCGAAGCAACAGCTGACTTCATGGCCACGTCACATGGTTTATTGGTTTATTTCTTTGGACCAGTTGTTACCTCTATTAGTTTTTAGTGCTAGTTTGTTTGGGGTTGGAATGTTTCAAGTGTGCTACATTTGGAAGTACCAAAGCAACAGCTGACTTCATGGCCACGTCACATGGTTTATTGGTTTATTTCCTTGGACCAGTTGTTACCTCTATTAGTTGTTAGTGCTAGTTAGTGTGGGGTTGGAATGTTTCAATTGTGCTACATTTGGAAGTACCGAAGCAACAGCTGACTTCATGGCCACGTCACATGGTTCAATGGTTTATTTCTTTGGACCAGTTTTTACCTCTATTAGTTGTTAGTGCTAGTTAGTGTAGGGTTGGAATGTTTCAAGTGTGCTACATTTGGAAGTACTGAAGCAACAGCTGACTTCATGGCCACGTTACATGGTTCAATGGTTATTTCTTTGGACCAGTTTTTACCTGTATTTGTTGTTAGTGCTAGTTAGTGTAGGGTTAGAATGTTTCAAGTGTGCTACATTTGGAAGTACCGAAGCAACAGCTGACTTCATGACCACGTCACATGGTTCAATGGTTTATTTCTTTGGACCAGTTTTTACCTCTATTAGTTGTTAGTGCTAGTTAGTGTAGGTTTGGAATGTTTCAAGTGTGCTACATTTGGAAGTACCGAAGCAACAGCTGACTTCATGGCCACGTCAAATGGTTCAATGGTTTATTTCTTTGGACCAGTTTTTACCTCTATTAGTTGTTAGTGCTAGTTAGTGTAGGGTTGGAATGTTTCAAGTGTGCTACATTTGGAAGTACCGAAGCAACAGCTGACTTCATGGCCACGTCACATGGTTCAATGGTTTATTTCTTTGGACCAGTTTTTACCTCTATTAGTTGTTAGTGCTAGTTAGTGTAGGGTTGGAATGTTTCAAGTGTGCTACATTTGGAAGTACCGAAGCAACAGCTGACTTCATGGCCACGTCACATGGTTCAATGGTTTATTTCTTTGGACCAGTTTTTACCTCTATTAGTTGTTAGTGCTAGTTAGTGTAGGGTTGGAATGTTTCAAGTGTGCTACATTTGGAAGTACCGAAGCAACAGCTGACTTCATGGCCACGTCACATGGTTCAATGGTTTATTTCTTGGACCAGTTGTTACCTCTATTAGTTGTTAGTGCTAGTTAGTGTAGGGTTGGAATGTTTCAAGTGTGCTACATTTGGAAGTACCGAAGCAACAGCTGACTTCATGGCCAGGTCACATGGTTCAATGGTTTATTTACTTGGACCAGTTGTTACCTCTATTAGTTGTTAGTGCTAGTTAGTGTAGGGTTGGAATGTTTCAAGTGTGCTACATTTGGAAGTACCGAAGCAACAGCTGACTTCATGGCCACGTCACATGGTTCAATGGTTTATTTCTTTGGACCAGTTTTTACCTCTATTAGTTGTTAGTGCTAGTTAGTGTAGGGTTGGAATGTTTCAAGTGTGCTACATTTGGAAGTACCGAAGCAACAGCTGACTTCATGGCCAGGTCACATGGTTCAATGGTTTATTTCTTTGGACCAGTTTTTAACTCTATTAGTTGTTAGTGCTAGTTAGTGTAGGGTTGGAATGTTTCAAGTGTGCTACATTTGGAAGTACCGAAGCAACAGCTGACTTCATGGCCACGTCACATGGTTCAATGGTTTATTTCTTTGGACCAGTTTTTACCTCTATTAGTTGTTAGTGCTAGTTAGTGTAGGGTTGGAATGTTTCAAGTGTGCTACATTTGGAAGTACCGAAGCAACAGCTGACTTCATGGCCACGTCACATGGTTCAATGGTTTATTTCTTTGGACCAGTTTTTACCTCTATTAGTTGTTAGTGCTAGTTAGTGTAGGGTTGGAATGTTTCAAGTGTGCTACATTTGGAAGTACCGAAGCAACAGCTGACTTCATGGCCACGTCACATGGTTCAATGGTTTATTTCTTTGGACCAGTTTTTACCTCTATTAGTTGTTAGTGCTAGTTAGTGTAGGGTTGGAATGTTTCAAGTGTGCTACATTTGGAAGTACCGAAGCAACAACTGACTTCATGGCCACGTCACATGGTTCAATGGTTTATTTCTTTGGACCAGTTTTTACCTCTATTAGTTGTTAGTGCTAGTTAGTGTAGGGTTTGAATGTTTCAAGTGTGCTACATTTGGAAGTACCGAGGCAACAGCTGACATCATGGCCACGTCACATGGTTCAATGGTTTATTTCTTTGGACCAGTTTTTACCTCTATTAGTTGTTAGTGCTAGTTAGTGTAGGGTTGGAATGTTTCAAGTGTACTACATTTGGAAGTACAGAGGCAACAGCTGATTTCTTAGCTACGTCACGTGGTTTAAGAGTTGTATAACTTTGGACCAGTTATTACCTCTATTAGTTGTTAGTGCTAGTTAGACTGGAAGTGGAAAGTTTCAAGTTTGCTACATTTGGAAGTACCAAAGCAACAGCTGACTTCATGGCCAGGTCACATGGTTCAATGGTTTATTTCCTTGGACCAGTTTTTACCTCTATTAGTTGTTAGTGCTAGTTAGTGTGGGGTTGCAATGTTTCAAGTGTGCTACATTTGGAAGTACCGAAGCAACAGCTGACTTCATGGCCACGTCACATGGTTCAATGGTTAATTTCTTTGGACCAGTTGTTTTCTCTATTAGTTGTTAGTGCTAGTTAGTGTGGGGTTTGAATGTTTCAAGTGTGCTACATTTGGAAGTACCGAGGCAACAGCTGACATCATGGCCACGTCACATGGTTCAATGGTTTATTTCTTTGGACCAGTTTTTACCTCTATTAGTTGTTAGTGCTAGTTAGTGTAGGGTTGGAATGTTTCAAGTTTGCTACATTTGGAAGTACCGAGGCAACAGCTGACTTCATGGCCACGTCACATGGTTCAGTGGACGTTTTTTACCTTTGACCAGTTTTTGGACCAGTTTTTACCTCTATTAGTTGTTAGTGCTAGTTAGTGTGCGGTTGGAATGTTTCAAGTTTGCTACATTTGGAAGTACCGAGGCAACAGCTGACTTCATGGCCATGTCACATGGTTCAGTGGACGTTTTTTACCTTTGACCAGTTTTTGGACCAGTTTTTACCTCTATTAGATGTTAGTGCTAGTTTGTGTGGGGTTGGAATGTTTCAAGTGTGGTACATTTGGAATTACCGAGGCAACAGCTGATTTCTTAGCTACGTCACATGGTTCAATGGTTTATTTCTTTGGACCAGTTTTACCTCTATTGAGTGTTAGTGCTAGGTTAGTGTAGGGTTTGGAATGTTTCAAGTGTGCTACATTTGGAAGTACCGAAGCAACAGCTGACTTCATGGCCACGTCACATGGTTCAATGGTTTATTTCTTTGGACCAGTTTTACCTCTATTAGTTGTTAGTGCTAGTTAGTGTAGGTTTGGAATGTTTCAAGTGTGCTACATTTGAGAAAGTACCGAAGCAACAGCTGACTTCATGGCCACGTCACATGGTTCAATGGTTTATTTCTTTGGACCAGTTGTTACCTCTATTAGTTGTTAGTGCCTAGTTAGTGTAGGGTTGGAATGTTTCAAGTGTTGCTACATTTGGAAGTACCGAAGCAACAGCTGACTTCATGGCCACGGTCACATGGTTCAATGGTTTTATTTCTTTGGACCAGTTTTTACCTCTATTAGTTGTTAATGCAAGTTAGTGTGGGGTTGGAATGTTTCAAGTTTGCTACATTTGGAAGTACCGAGGCAACAGCTGACTTAATGGCCACGTCACATGGTTCAGTGGACGTTTTTTACCCTTGACAAGTTTTTGGACCATTTTTTACCTCTATTAGTTGTTAGTGCTAGTTAGTGTGGGGTTGGAATGTTTCAAGTGTGCTACATTTGGAATTACCGAGGCAACAGCTGATTTATTAGCTACGTCACGTGGTTTAAGAGTTGTATAACTTTGGACCAGTTGTTACCTCTATTAGTTGTTAGTGCTAGTTAGACTGGAAGTGGAAAGTTTCAAGTTTGCTACTTTTGGAAGTACCAAAGCAACAGCTGACTTCATGGCCAGGTCACATGGTTCAATGGTTTATTTCCTTGGACCAGTTGTTACCTCTATTAGTTTTTAGTGCTAGTTAGTTTGGGGTTGGAATGTTTCAAGTGTGCTACATTTGGAAGTACCAAAGCAACAGCTGACTTCATGGCCACGTCACATGGTTTATTGGTTTATTTCTTTGGACCAGTTGTTACCTCTATTAGTTTTTAGTGCTAGTTAGTTTGGGGTTGGAATGTTTCAAGTGTGCTACATTTGGAAGTACCAAAGCAACAGCTGACTTCATGGCCACGTCACATGGTTTATTGGTTTATTTCCTTGGACCAGTTGTTACCTCTATTAGTTGTTAGTGCTAGTTAGTGTGGGGTTGAAATGTTTCAATTGTGCTACATTTGGAAGTACCGAAGCAACAGCTGACTTCATGGCCACGTCACATGGTTCAATGGTTTATTTCTTTGGACCAGTTTTTACCTCTATTAGTTGTTAGTGCTAGTTAGTGTAGGGTTGGAATGTTTCAAGTGTGCTACATTTGGAAGTACTGAAGCAACAGCTGACTTCATGGCCACGTTACATGGTTCAAAGGTTATTTCTTTGGACCAGTTTTTACCTGTATTTGTTGTTAGTGCTAGTTAGTGTAGGGTTGGCATGTTTCAAGTGTGCTACATTTGGAAGTACCGAAGCAACAGCTGACTTCATGACCACGTCACATGGTTCAATGGTTTATTTCTTTGGACCAGTTTTTACCTCTATTAGTTGTTAGTGCTAGTTAGTGTAGGGTTGGAATGTTTCAAGTGTGCTACATTTGGACGTACCAAAGCAACAGCTGACTTAATGGCCACGTCACATGGTTCAATGGTTTATTTCTTTGGACCAGTTTTTACCTCTATTAGTTGTTAGTGCTAGTTAGTGTAGGGTTTGAATGTTTCAAGTTTGCTACATTTGGAAGTACCGAGGCAATAGCTGACTTCATGGCCACGTCACATGGTTCAATGGTTTATTTCTGTGGACCAGTTTTTACCTCTATTAGTTGTTAGTGCTAGTTAGTCTAGGGTTGGAATGTTTCAAGTGTGCTACATTTGGAAGTACCGAAGCAACAGCTGACTTCATGGCCACGTCACATGGTTCAATGGTTTATTTCTTTGGACCAGTTTTTACCTCTATTAGTTGTTAGTGCTAGTTAGTGTAGGGTTGGAATGTTTCAAGTGTGCTACATTTGGAAGTACCGAAGCAACAGCTGACTTCATGGCCAGGTCACATGGTTCAATGGTTTATTTACTTGGACCAGTTGTTACCTCTATTAGTTGTTAGTGCTAGTTAGTGTAGGGTTGGAATGTTTCAAGTGTGCTACATTTGGAAGTACCGAAGCAACAGCTGACTTCATGGCCAGGTCACATGGTTCAATGGTTAATTACTTGGACCAGTTGTTACCTCTATTAGTTGTTAGTGCTAGTTAGTGTAGGGTTGGAATGTTTCAAGTGTGCTACATTTGGAAGTACCGAAGCAACAGCTGACTTAATGGCCACGTCACATGGTTCAATGGTTTATTTCTTTGGACCAGTTTTTACCTCTATTAGTTGTTAGTGCTAGTTAGTGTAGGGTTGGAATGTTTCAAGTGTGCTACATTTGGAAGTACCGAAGCAACAGCTGACTTCATGGCCAGGTCACATTATTCAATGGTTTATTTCTTTGGACCAGTTGTTACCTCTATAAGTTGTTAGTGCTAGTTAGTGTAGGGTTGGAATGTTTCAAGTGTGCTACATTTGGAAGTACCGAAGCAACAGCTGACTTCATGGCCACGTCACATTGTTTAATGGTTTATTTCTTTGGACCAGTTTTTACCTCTATTAGTTGTTAGTGCTAGTTAGTGTAGGGTTGGAATGTTTCAAGTGTGCTACATTTGGAAGTACCGAAGCAACAGCTGACTTCATGGCCACGTCACATGGTTCAATGGTTTATTTCCTTGGACCAGTTTTTACCTCTATTAGTTGCTAGTGCTAGTTAGGGTAGGGTTGGAATGTTTCAAGTGTGCTACATTTGGAAGTACTGAAGCAACAGCTGACTTCATGGCCACGTCACATGGTTCAATGGTTATTTCTTTGGACCAGTTTTTACCTCTATTAGTTGTTAGTGCTTGTTAGTGTAGGGTTGGAATGTTTCAAGTGTGCTACATTTGGAAGTACCGAAGCAACAACTGACTTCATGGCCACGTCACATGGTTCAATGGTTTATTTCTTTGGACCAGTTTTTACCTCTATTAGTTGTTAGTGCTAGTTAGTGTAGGGTTGGAATGTTTCAAGTGTGCTACATTTGGAAGTACCAAAGCAACAGCTGACTTCATGGCCACGTCACATGGTTCAATGGTTTATTTCTTTGGACCAGTTTTTACGTCTATTAGTTGTTAGTGCTAGTTAGTGTAGGGTTTGAATGTTTCAAGTGTGCTACATATGGAAGTACAGAGGCAACAGCTGATTTCTTAGCTACGTCACGTGGTTTAAGAGTTGTATAACTTTGGACCAGTTATTACCTCTATTAGTTGTTAGTGCTAGTTAGACTGGAAGTGGAAAGTTTCAAGTTTGCTACATTTGGAAGTACCAAATCAACAGTTGACTTCATGGCCAGGTCACATGGTTCAATGGTTTATTTCCTTGGACCAGTTGTTACCTCTATTAGTTGTTAGTGCTAGTTAGTGTGGGGTTTGAATGTTTCAAGTTTGCTACATTTGGAAGTACCGAGGCAACAGCTGACTTCATGGCCACGTCACATGGTTCAATGGTTTATTTCTTTGGACCAGTTTTTACCTCTATCAGTTGTTAGTGCTAGTTAGTGTAGGGGTTGGAATGTTTCAAGTGTGCTACATTTGGAAGTACCGAAGCAACAGCTGACTTAATGGCCACGTTACATGGTTCAATGGTTTATTTCTTTGGACCAGTTTTTACCTCTATTAGTTGTTAGTGCTAGTTAGTGTAGGGTTGGAATGTTTCAAGTATGCTACATTTGGAAGTACCGAAGCAACAGCTGACTTCATGGCCACGGCACATGGTTCAATGGTTTATTTCTTTGGACAAGTTTTTACCTCTATTAGTTGTTAGTGCTAGTTAATGTAGGGTTGGAATGTTTCAAGTGTGCTACATGTGGAAGTACCGAAGCAACAGCTGACTTCATGGTCAGGTCACATGGTTCAATGGTTTATTTCCTTGGACCAGTTGTTACCTGTATTAGTTGTTAGTGCTAGTTAATGTAGGGTTGGAATGTTTCAAGTGTGCTACATTTGGAAGTACCGAAGCAACAGCTGACTTCATGGCCAGGTCACATGGTTCAATGGTTTATTTCTTTGGACCAGTTTTTACCTGTATTAGTTGTTAGTGCTAGTTAGTGTAGGGTTGGAATGTTTCAAGTGTGCTACATTTGGAAGTACCGAAGCAACAGCTGACTTCATGGCCACGTCACATGGTTCAATGGTTTATTTCTTTGGACCAGTTTTTACCTCTATTAGTTGTTAGTGCTAGTTAGTGTAGGGTTGGAATGTTTCAAGTTTGCTACATTTGGAAGTACCGAATCAACTGCTGACTTTATAGCCACGTCACATTGTTCAATGGTTTATTTCTTTGGACCAGTTTTTACCTCTATTAGTTGTTAGTGCTAGTTAGTGTGGGGTTGGAATGTTTCAAGTGTGCTATATTTGGAAGTATCGAACCAACAGCTGACTTCATGGCCACGTCACATGGTTCAATGGTTTATTTCTTTGGACCAGTTTTTACCTCTATTAGTTGTTAGTGCTAGTTAGTGTAGGGTTGGAATGTTTCAAGTTTGCTACATTTGGAAGTACCGAGGCAACAGCTGACTTCATGGCCACGTCACATAGTTGAATGGTTTATTTCTTTTAACCAGTTTTTACCTCTATTAGTTGTTAATGCTAGTTAGTGTAGGGGTTGGAATGTTTCAAGTTTGCTACATTTGGAAGTACCGAGGCAACAGCTGACTTAATGGCCACGTCACATGGTTCAGTGGACGTTTTTTACCCTTGACAAGTTTTTGGACCATTTTTTACCTCTATTAGTTGTTAGTGCTAGTTAGTGTGGGGTTGGATTGCTTCAAGTGTGCTACATTTGGAATTACCGAGGCAACAGCTGATTTCTTAGCTACGTCACGTGGTTTAAGAGTTGTATAACTTTGGACCAGTTGTTACCTCTATTAGTTGTTAGTGCTAGTTAGACTGGAAGTGGAAAGTTTCAAGTTTGCTACTTTTGGAAGTACCAAAGCAACAGCTGACTTCATGGCCAGGTCACATGGTTCAATGGTTTATTTCCTTGGACCAGTTGTTACCTCTATTAGTTTTTAGTGCTAGTTAGTTTGGGGTTGGAATGTTTCAAGTGTGCTACATTTGGAAGTACCAAAGCAACAGCTGACTTCATGGCCACGTCACATGGTTTATTGGTTTATTTCTTTGGACCAGTTGTTACCTCTATTAGTTTTTAGTGCTAGTTAGTTTGGGGTTGGAATGTTTCAAGTGTGCTACATTTGGAAGTACCAAAGCAACAGCTGACTTCATGGCCACGTCACATGGTTTATTGGTTTATTTCCTTGGACCAGTTGTTACCTCTATTAGTTGTTAGTGCTAGTTAGTGTGGGGTTGGAATGTTTCAATTGTGCTACATTTGGAAGTACCGAAGCAACAGCTGACTTCATGGCCACGTCACATGGTTCAATGGTTTATTTCTTTGGACCAGTTTTTACCTCTATTAGTTGTTAGTGCTAGTTAGTGTAGGGTTGGAATGTTTCAAGTGTGCTACATTTGGAAGTACTGAAGCAACAGCTGACTTCATGGCCACGTTACATGGTTCAAAGGTTATTTCTTTGGACCAGTTTTTACCTGTATTTGTTGTTAGTGCTAGTTAGTGTAGGGTTGGCATGTTTCAAGTGTGCTACATTTGGAAGTACCGAAGCAACAGCTGACTTCATGACCACGTCACATGGTTCAATGGTTTATTTCTTTGGACCAGTTTTTACCTCTATTAGTTGTTAGTGCTAGTTAGTGTAGGGTTGGAATGTTTCAAGTGTGCTACATTTGGACGTACCAAAGCAACAGCTGACTTAATGGCCACGTCACATGGTTCAATGGTTTATTTCTTTGGACCAGTTTTTACCTCTATTAGTTGTTAGTGCTAGTTAGTGTAGGGTTTGAATGTTTCAAGTTTGCTACATTTGGAAGTACCGAGGCAATAGCTGACTTCATGGCCACGTCACATGGTTCAATTCAAGTTTGTCTACATTTGGAAGTACCGAGGGCAACAGCTGACTTCATGGCCACGTCACATGTTTCAGTGGGACGTTTTTTACCTTTGACCAGTTTTTGGACAAGTGTTTACCTCTATTAGTTGTTAGTGGTAGTTAGTGTGGGGTTAGAATGTATCAAGTTTGCTACATTTGGAAGTACCGAGGCAACAGCTGACTTCATGGCCACGTCACATGGTTCAGTGGACGTCTTTTACCTTTGACAAATTTTTGGACCATTTTTTTACCTCTATTAGTTGTTTAGTGCTAGTTAGTGTGGGGTTGGAATGTTTCAAGTGTGCTACATTTGGAAGTACCGAGGCAACAGCTGACTTCATGGCCACGTTACATGGTTCAGTGGACGTTTTTTACCTTTGACAAATTTTTGGACCATTTTTTACCTCTATTAGTTGTTAGTGCTAGTTAGTGTGGGTTGGATTGTTTCAAGTGTGCTACATTTGGAAATACAGAGGCAACAGCTGACTTCATGGCCACGTCCACATGGTTCAGTGGACGTTTTTTTACCTTTGACCAGTTTTTGGACCAGTTTTTTACCTCTATTAGTGTTAGGGCTAGTTAGTGTGGGGTTGGAAAGTTTCAAGTGTGCTACATTTGGAAGTACCAGAGGCAACAGCTGACTTCATGGCCATGTCACAGGGTTCAATGGTTTATTTCCTTGGACCAGTTGTTACCTCTATTAGTTTTTTGTGCTAGTTAGTTTGGGTTGGAATGTTTCAAGTTTGCTACATTTGGAAGTACCAAAGCAACAGCTTGACTTCATGGCCACGTCACATGGTTTATTGGTTTATTTCTTTGGACCAGTTGTTACCCTCTATTAGTTTTTAGTGCTAGTTAGTTTGGGGTTGGAATGTTTCAAGTGTGCTACATTTGGAAGTACCAAAGCAACAGCTGACTTCATGGCCACGGTCACATGGTTTATTGGTTATTTCCTTGGACCCGAGTTGTTCCCTCTATTAGTTGTTAGTGCTAGTTAGTGCGGGGTTTGGAATGTTTCAATTGTGCTACATTTGATAGTACGAGAAGCAACAGCTGACTTCATGGCAACGTCACATTGGTTCAATTGTTATTTCTTTGGACCAGTTTTTACCTCTATTAGTTGTTAGTGCTAGTTAGTGTAGGGTTGGAATGTTTCAAGTGTGCTACATTTGGAAAGTACTGAAGCAACAGCTGACTTCATGGCCAACGTTACATGGTTCAAAGGTTATTTCTTGGACCAGTTTTTACCTGTATTTGTTGTATAGTGCTAGTTAGTGTAGGGTTGGCATGTTTCAAGTGTGCTACAATTTGGAAGTACCGAAGCAACAGCTGACTTCATGACCACGTTTATTTCTGTGGACCAGTTTTTACCTCTATTAGTTGTTAGTGCTAGTTAGTCTAGGGTTGGAATGTTTCAAGTGTGCTACATTTGGAAGTACAGAGGCAACAGCTGATTTCTTAGCTACGTCACGTGGTTTAAGAGTTGTATAACTTTGGACCAGTTATTACCTCTATTAGTTGTTAGTGCTAGTTAGACTGGGAAGTGGAAAGTTTCAAGTTTGCTACATTTGGAAGTACCAAAGCAACAGTTGACTTCATGGCCAGGTCACATGGTTCAATGGTTTATTTCCTTGGACCAGTTGTTACCTCTATTAGTTGTTAGTGCTAGTTAGTGTGGGGTTTGAATGTTTCAAGTTTGCTACATATTGGAAGTACCGAGGCAACAGCTGACTTCATGGCCACGTCACATGGTTCAATGTTTTATTTCTTTGGACCAGTTTTTACCTCTATTAGTTGTTAGTGCTAGTTAGTGTGGGGTTGGAATGTTTCAAGTGTGCTACATTTGGAAGTACCGAAGGCAACAGCTGACTTCATGGCCACGTTACATGGTTCAATGGTTTATTTCTTTGGACCAGTTTTTACCTCTATCAGTTGTTAGTGCTAGTTAGTGTGGGGTTGGAATGTTTCAAGTGTGCTACATTTGGAAGTACCGAAGGCAACAGCTGACTTAATGGCCACGTTACATGTTTCAGTGACGTTTACTTTACAGTTTTGGACCAGTTTTTACCTCTATTAGTTGTTAGTGCTAGTTAGTGTGGGGTTGGAATGTTTCAAGTTTGCTACATTTGGAAGTACCGAGGCAACAGCTGACTTCATGGCCACGTCACATGGTTCAGTGGACGTCTTTTACCTTTGACAAATTTTTGGACCATTTTTTACCTCTATTAGTTGTTAGTGCTAGTTAGTGTGGGGTTGGAATGTTTCAAGTGTGCTACATTTGGAAGTACCGAGGCAACAGCTGACTTCATGGCCACGTCACATGGTTCAGTGGACGTTTTTTACCTTTGACAAGTTTTTGGACCATTTTTTACCTCTATTAGTTGTTAGTGCTAGTTAGTGTGGGGTTGGAATGTTTCAAGTGTGCTACATTTGGAAATACAGAGGCAACAGCTGACTTCATGGCCACGTCACATGGTTCAGTGGACGTTTTTTACCTTTGACCAGTTTTTGGACCAGTTTTTACCTCTATTAGTTGTTAGGGCTAGTTAGTGTGGGGTTGGAATGTTTCAAGTGTGCTACATTTGGAAGTACCGAGGCAACAGCTGACTTCATGGCCATGTCACATGGTTCAGTGGACTTTTTTTACCTTTGACCAGTTTTTGGACCAGTTTTTACCTCTATTAGTTGTTAGTGCTAGTTAGTGTAGGGTTGGAATGTTTCAAGTTTGCTACATTTGGAAGTACCGAGGCAACAGCTGACTTCATGGCCACGTCACATGGTTCAATGGTTTATTTCTTTTAACCAGTTTTTACCTCTATTAGTTGTTAATGCTAGTTAGTGTGGGGTTGGAATGTTTCAAGTTTGCTACATTTGGAAGTACCGAGGCAACAGCTGACTTAATGGCCACGTCACATGGTTCAGTGGACGTTTTTTACCCTTGACAAGTTTTTGGACCATTTTTTACCTCTATTAGTTGTTAGTGCTAGTTAGTGTGGGGTTGGATTGTTTCAAGTGTGCTACATTTGGAATTACCGAGGCAACAGCTGATTTCTTAGCTACGTCACGTGGTTTAAGAGTTGTATAACTTTGGACCAGTTGTTACCTCTATTAGTTGTTAGTGCTAGTTAGACTGGAAGTGGAAAGTTTCAAGTTTGCTACTTTTGGAAGTACCAAAGCAACAGCTGACTTCATGGCCAGGTCACATGGTTCAATGGTTTATTTCCTTGGACCAGTTGTTACCTCTATTAGTTTTTAGTGCTAGTTAGTTTGGGGTTGGAATGTTTCAAGTGTGCTACATTTGGAAGTACCAAAGCAACAGCTGACTTCATGGCCACGTCACATGGTTTATTGGTTTATTTCTTTGGACCAGTTGTTACCTCTATTAGTTTTTAGTGCTAGTTAGTTTGGGGTTGGAATGTTTCAAGTGTGCTACATTTGGAAGTACCAAAGCAACAGCTGACTTCATGGCCACGTCACATGGTTTATTGGTTTATTTCCTTGGACCAGTTGTTACCTCTATTAGTTGTTAGTGCTAGTTAGTGTGGGGTTGAAATGTTTCAATTGTGCTACATTTGGAAGTACCGAAGCAACAGCTGACTTCATGGCCACGTCACATGGTTCAATGGTTTATTTCTTTGGACCAGTTTTTACCTCTATTAGTTGTTAGTGCTAGTTAGTGTAGGGTTGGAATGTTTCAAGTGTGCTACATTTGGAAGTACTGAAGCAACAGCTGACTTCATGGCCACGTTACATGGTTCAAAGGTTATTTCTTTGGACCAGTTTTTACCTGTATTTGTTGTTAGTGCTAGTTAGTGTAGGGTTGGCATGTTTCAAGTGTGCTACATTTGGAAGTACCGAAGCAACAGCTGACTTCATGACCACGTCACATGGTTCAATGGTTTATTTCTTTGGACCAGTTTTTACCTCTATTAGTTGTTAGTGCTAGTTAGTGTAGGGTTGGAATGTTTCAAGTGTGCTACATTTGGACGTACCAAAGCAACAGCTGACTTAATGGCCACGTCACATGGTTCAATGGTTTATTTCTTTGGACCAGTTTTTACCTCTATTAGTTGTTAGTGCTAGTTAGTGTAGGGTTTGAATGTTTCAAGTGTGCTACATTTGGAAGTACCGAGGCAATAGCTGACTTCATGGCCACGTCACATGGTTCAATGGTTTATTTCTGTGGACCAGTTTTTACCTCTATTAGTTGTTAGTGCTAGTTAGTCTAGGGTTGGAATGTTTCAAGTGTGCTACATTTGGAAGTACCGAAGCAACAGCTGACTTCATGGCCACGTCACATGGTTCAATGGTTTATTTCTTTGGACCAGTTTTTACCTCTATTAGTTGTTAGTGCTAGTTAGTGTAGGGTTGGAATGTTTCAAGTGTGCTACATTTGGAAGTACCGAAGCAACAGCTGACTTCATGGCCAGGTCACATGGTTCAATGGTTTATTTACTTGGACCAGTTGTTACCTCTATTAGTTGTTAGTGCTAGTTAGTGTAGGGTTGGAATGTTTCAAGTGTGCTACATTTGGAAGTACCGAAGCAACAGCTGACTTCATGGCCAGGTCACATGGTTCAATGGTTAATTACTTGGACCAGTTGTTACCTCTATTAGTTGTTAGTGCTAGTTAGTGTAGGGTTGGAATGTTTCAAGTGTGCTACATTTGGAAGTACCGAAGCAACAGCTGACTTAATGGCCACGTCACATGGTTCAATGGTTTATTTCTTTGGACCAGTTTTTACCTCTATTAGTTGTTAGTGCTAGTTAGTGTAGGGTTGGAATGTTTCAAGTGTGCTACATTTGGAAGTACCGAAGCAACAGCTGACTTCATGGCCAGGTCACATTATTCAATGGTTTATTTCTTTGGACCAGTTGTTACCTCTATAAGTTGTTAGTGCTAGTTAGTGTAGGGTTGGAATGTTTCAAGTGTGCTACATTTGGAAGTACCGAAGCAACAGCTGACTTCATGGCCACGTCACATTGTTTAATGGTTTATTTCTTTGGACCAGTTTTTACCTCTATTAGTTGTTAGTGCTAGTTAGTGTAGGGTTGGAATGTTTCAAGTGTGCTACATTTGGAAGTACCGAAGCAACAGCTGACTTCATGGCCACGTCACATGGTTCAATGGTTTATTTCTTTGGACCAGTTTTTACCTCTATTAGTTGCTAGTGCTAGTTAGTGTAGGGTTGGAATGTTTCAAGTGTGCTACATTTGGAAGTACTGAAGCAACAGCTGACTTCATGGCCACGTCACATGGTTCAATGGTTATTTCTTTGGACCAGTTTTTACCTCTATTAGTTGTTAGTGCTTGTTAGTGTAGGGTTGGAATGTTTCAAGTGTGCTACATTTGGAAGTACCGAAGCAACAACTGACTTCATGGCCACGTCACATGGTTCAATGGTTTATTTCTTTGGACCAGTTTTTACCTCTATTAGTTGTTAGTGCTAGTTAGTGTAGGGTTGGAATGTTTCAAGTGTGCTACATTTGGAAGTACCAAAGCAACAGCTGACTTCATGGCCACGTCACATGGTTCAATGGTTTATTTCTTTGGACCAGTTTTTACCTCTATTAGTTGTTAGTGCTAGTTAGTGTAGGGTTTGAATGTTTCAAGTGTGCTACATTTGGAAGTACAGAGGCAACAGCTGATTTCTTAGCTACGTCACGTGGTTTAAGAGTTGTATAACTTTGGACCAGTTATTACCTCTATTAGTTGTTAGTGCTAGTTAGACTGGAAGTGGAAAGTTTCAAGTTTGCTACATTTGGAAGTACCAAAGCAACAGTTGACTTCATGGCCAGGTCACATGGTTCAATGGTTTATTTCCTTGGACCAGTTGTTACCTCTATTAGTTGTTAGTGCTAGTTAGTGTGGGGTTTGAATGTTTCAAGTTTGCTACATTTGGAAGTACCGAGGCAACAGCTGACTTCATGGCCACGTCACATGGTTCAATGGTTTATTTCTTTGGACCAGTTTTTACCTCTATCAGTTGTTAGTGCTAGTTAGTGTGGGGTTGGAATGTTTCAAGTGTGCTACATTTGGAAGTACCGAAGCAACAGCTGACTTAATGGCCACGTCACATGGTTCAATGGTTTATTTCTTTGGACCAGTTTTTACCTCTATTAGTTGTTAGTGCTAGTTAGTGTGGGGTTGGAATGTTTCAAGTTTGCTACATTTGGAAGTACCGAGGCAACAGCTGACTTCATGGCCACGTCACATGTTTCAGTGGACGTTTTTTACCTTTGACCAGTTTTTGGACCAGTGTTTACCTCTATTAGTTGTTAGTGGTAGTTAGTGTGGGGTTAGAATGTATCAAGTTTGCTACATTTGGAAGTACCGAGGCAACAGCTGACTTCATGGCCACGTCACATGGTTCAGTAGACGTCTTTTACCTTTGACAAATTTTTGGACCATTTTTTACCTCTATTAGTTGTTAGTGCTAGTTAGTGTGTGGTTGGAATGTTTCAAGTGTGCTACATTTGGAAGTACCGAGGCAACAGCTGACTTCATGGCCACGTCACATGGTTCAGTGGACGTTTTTTACCTTTGACAAGTTTTTGGACCATTTTTTACCTCTATTAGTTGTTAGTGCTAGTTAGTGTGGGGTTGGAATGTTTCAAGTGTGCTACATTTGGAAATACCGAGGCAACAGCTGACTTCATGGCCACGTCACATGGTTCAGTGGACGTTTTTTACCTTTGACCAGTTTTTGGACCAGTTTTTACCTCTATTAGTTGTTAGGGCTAGTTAGTGTGGGGTTGGAATGTTTCAAGTGTGCTACATTTGGAAGTACCGAGGCAACAGCTGACTTCATGGCCATGTCACATGGTTCAGTGGACTTTTTTTACCTTTGACCAGTTTTTGGACCAGTTTTTACCTCTATTAGTTGTTAGTGCTAGTTAGTGTAGGGTTGGAATGTTTCAAGTTGCTACATTTGGAAGTACTAAGGCAACAGCTGGCTCATGGCCACGTCACATGGTTCAGTGGTTTATTACTTTGGAACAGTTGTTACCTCTTTTAGTTATTAGTGCTAGTTAGTGTAGGTTTGGAATGTTTCAAGTGTGCTACATTTGGAAGTACTAAGGCAACAGCTGGCTCATGGCCACGTCACATGGTTCATTGGTTTATTACTTTGGAACAGTTGTTACCTCTATTAGTTGTTAGTGCTAGTTAGTGTAGGGTTGGAATGTTTCAAGTGTGCTACATTTGGAAGTACCAAAGCAACAGCAGACTTCATGGCCACGTCACATGGTTCAGTGGTTTATTACTTTGGAACAGTTGTTACCTCTATTAGTTGTTAGTGCTAGTTAGTGTAGGGTTGGAATGTTTCAAGTGTGCTACATTTGAAAGTACCGAGGCAACAGCTGACTTCATGGCCACGTCACATGGTTTAATGGTTTATTACTTTGGAACAGTTTTTACCTCTATTAGTTGTTAGTGCTAGTTAGTGTAGGGTTGGAATGTTTCAAGTGTGCTACATTTGGAAGTACTAAGGCAACAGCTGGCTCATGGCCACGTCACATGGTTCAGAGGTTTATTACTTTGGAACAGTTGTTACCTCTATTAGTTGTTAGTGCTAGTTAGTGTAGGGTTGGAATGTTTCAAGTGTGCTACATTTGGAAGTACCAAAGCAACAGCAGACTTCATGGCCACGTCACATGGTTCAGTGGTTTATTACTTTGGAACAGTTGTTACCTCTATTAGTTGTTAGTGCTAGTTAGTGTAGGGTTGGAATGTTTCAAGTGTGCTACATTTGGAAGTACAGAGGCAACAGCTGATTTCTTAGCTACGTCACGTGGTTTAAGAGTTGTATAACTTTGGACCAGTTATTACCTCTATTAGTTGTTAGTGGTAGTTAGACTGGAAGTGGAAAGTTTCAAGTTTGCTACATTTGGAAGTACCAAAGCAACAGTTGACTTCATGGCCAGGTCACATGGTTCAATGGTTTATTTCCTTGGACCAGTTGTTACCTCTATTAGTTGTTAGTGCTAGTTAGTGTGGGGTTTGAATGTTTCAAGTGTGCTACATTTGGAAGTACCGAGGCAACAGCTGACTTCATGGCCACGTCACATGGTTCAATGGTTTATTTCTTTGGACCAGTTTTTACCTCTATCAGTTGTTAGTGCTAGTTAGTGTGGGGTTGGAATGTTTCAAGTGTGCTACATTTGGAAGTACCGAAGCAACAGCTGACTTAATGGCCACGTTACATGGTTCAATGGTTTATTTCTTTGGACCAGTTTTTACCTCTATTAGTTGTTAGTGCTAGTTAGTGTGGGGTTGGAATGTTTCAAGTTTGCTACATTTGGAAGTACCGAGGCAACAGCTGACTTCATGGCCACGTCACATGTTTCAGTGGACGTTTTTTACCTTTGACCAGTTTTTGGACAAGTGTTTACCTCTATTAGTTGTTAGTGGTAGTTAGTGTGGGGTTAGAATGTATCAAGTTTGCTACATTTGGAAGTACCGAGGCAACAGCTGACTTCATGGCCACGTCACATGGTTCAGTGGACGTCTTTTACCTTTGACAAATTTTTGGACCATTTTTTACCTCTATTAGTTGTTAGTGCTAGTTAGTGTGGGGTTGGAATGTTTCAAGTGTGCTACATTTGGAAGTACCGAGGCAACAGCTGACTTCATGGCCACGTCACCTGGTTCAGTGGACGTTTTTTACCTTTGACAAGTTTTTGGACCATTTTTTACCTCTATTAGTTGTTAGTGCTAGTTAGTGTGGGGTTGGAATGTTTCAAGTGTGCTACATTTGGAAGTACCGAGGCAACAGCTGACTTCATGGCCACGTCACATGGTTCAGTGGACGTTTTTTACCTTTGACCAGTTTTTGGACCAGTTTTTACCTCTATTAGTTGTTAGTGCTAGTTAGTGTGGGGTTGGAATGTTTCAAGTGTGCTACATTTGGAAGTACCGAGGCAACAGCTGACTTCATGGCCATGTCACATGGTTCAGTGGACTTTTTTTACCTTTGACCAGTTTTTGGACCAGTTTTTACCTCTCTTAGTTGTTAGTGCTAGTTAGTGTAGGGTTGGAATGTTTCAAGTTGCTACATTTGGAAGTACTAAGGCAACAGCTGGCTCATGGCCACGTCACATGGTTCAGTGGTTTATTACTTTGGAACAGTTGTTACCTCTATTAGTTGTTAGTGCTAGTTAGTGTAGGGTTGGAATGTTTCAAGTGTGCTACATTTGGAAGTACTAAGGCAACAGCTGGCTCATGGCCACGTCACATGGTTCAGTGGTTTATTACTTTGGAACAGTTGTTACCTCTATTAGTTGTTAGTGCTAGTTATTGTAGGGTTGGAATGTTTCAAGTGTGCTACATTTGGAAGTACCAAAGCAACAGCAGACTTCATGGCCACGTCACATGGTTCAGTGGTTTATTACTTTGGAACAGTTGTTACCTCTATTAGTTGTTAGTGCTAGTTAGTGTGGGGTTGGAATGTTTCAAGTGTGCTACATTTGGAAGTACCGAGGCAACAGCTGGCTTCATGGCCACGTCACATGGTTTAATGGTTTATTACTTTGGAACAGTTGTTACCTCTATTAGTTGTTAGTGCTAGTTAGTGTAGGGTTGGAATGTTTCAAGTGTGCTACATTTGGAAGTACCAAAGCAACAGCAGACTTCATGGCCACGTCACATGGTTCAGTGGTTTATTACTTTGGAACAGTTGTTACCTCTATTAGTTGTTAGTGCTAGTTAGTGTAGGGTTGGAATGTTTCAAGTGTGCTACATTTGAAAGTACCGAGGCAACAGCTGACTTCATGGCCACGTCACATGGTTTAATGGTTTATTACTTTGGAACAGTTGTTACCTCTATTAGTTGTTAGTGCTAGTTAGTGTAGGGTTGGAATGTTTCAAGTGTGCTACATTTGGAAGTACCGAAGCAACAGCTGATTTCATGGCCACGTCACATGGTTCAATGGTTTATTACTTTGGAACAGTTGTTACCTCTATTAGTTGTTAGTGCTAGTTAGACTTGGAGTGGAACGGTTCAAGTTTGCTACATTTGGAAGTACCAAGGCAACAGCTGATTCTTAGCTACGTCACGTGGTTTAAGAGTTGTATAACTTTGGACCAGCTGTTTCCTCTGGTAAATTGTCTGCAGAAATCGTACTTAAAAAGTACTAAAAAGTTCATTCACTCACAAGGCATATTATTCAAATATATTTTACAATATTAAATGATATATATCTGTCTACTGTTGTCTTGAATTTTATAAAAATCCTAACTATATTAAAAGCTCTCTTTAGTAGGCCCTGTGATAAAAAAATACCTAGATAAAACAGTAAACTTCAATATTGTGACTTTGTATTATGTTATATCTACATTGGTTAGATACTAGTAACTGTTACTATATGAGGATTGTTTTTATTATGTATCTTTATAGAATACGTGAAGCCTTTTTTTTGTCAACCTAACTCCTTACTTATTTCATGATGAATTAACACGTTCGCTACCAACATATATAAAAATCAACGTAAATATAGACCAGCGTCAACTATAGGTGACATGGAAGTTTCTCATGACAGACCAACGTCAACTATAGGTGACATGCAGTCTCTGCCCAGAGACTAACGTCAACTATGCTTGACGCAAACATCTATGTGTTTACTAGGCAATCCTTCCTAGTCGGTCTATTTTATCAACTTGGCTCTTGTTTGGTGGTCTGCAGGGATGTCTGTCACCTATTTTGGACGCCTGGTCTCACTGTGGGAAATTATTTTCCTAGCTGTGGTGATTGGTCTAGTATGAAATACATAGTTAAAAAAGACTTGGTCCATAGCTATAGACCTCGCGTCAACTATAGTTGACGCTTGGTAGCGAACGTGTTAAACGGTTGAGGTGTAATATGGAGAGAGTTTTAATGAACCTAACTAAACAGCTGTTCAAATGTAAATAATGATATCCAAAACGTTTTAACAGATGTTGGAATGTAAACAATTATGTTTGTAATAGTACTATTGAGGGGATTAGATCCTTTATAATGATAAACTAGGGAGGATGGTTCTATTTGCATTCGATTGTAGGACTCCATTATAATGGACTTAGGTGTTTCAATTAATTGTAATCTAAAGTAGTTATTTAATTAACCATAAGCTGTTAAACAAAAACAAATGAAATAAACATGTTTGAAATAGGTTAAGTAATACCATTGAGTCCTAGACCTATGTATAGGCCCACTAATAAATAGGTAGCAATACAAGGAATGTGAGTGAGATACTGTAAATAAATGTAATATTGTTATTTTACGTTGTACAGTTAACCTTCTATTATTTATAGTGAATATACACAGCCCGCGGCCGGACAGCAGCGAGTGACGGGGTTGGCACGCGAAGCGTGCAGGGATATTATATTATAGTTCTACTAAACATTATTTATACCATAGGGTATATTACTACGTAGCTTATATCATTACTAATACGTAATTAAATATATCATAATTATTATATAGCTCACAATAATTAATTGTAGTTGTTCATTAAATGAAGAATATAAATGCTTAATATAATACTGCAGCTTAATATTCAAAGTTCCTTAGGTTATACATATTTAGCACATTCTTGCATGTGATAAATCGTCAACTATACTAAGTGCTTACTCATAGTGAAAGGGTTGACCGTCAGCAGGTGACAGTTGACTTTTTAATGGTAATTTATATTAAGTGCAAATTATTAATTTAAGGGCTTTACTGGCCTTGTTAACAGTCCGAAGATTATTATGATAATACGAAAATAATCAATACTATGATAACAGTAAGTAAATGTCCTAAAATATTTCGTATTGTACACTCTCTATTCCATACGTAATATTTCATTCGTCGAAAGATATCTGAACGTTTGCGCCTAGTCAATAGTTACCTCAAGCCAATTTAATATAGTACAACGTTTTCACGCACAAAGTTAGTATTTGTAAACATTTTATTCACTTTAATTCCATTTAAAACATTTTTCATATTCAATAAATGAATGATAGTGACAAATATTGATATGATGTACTTATATATAAATTAAACACACTTATTCTATAACGCATACCAAGATCCACAAAACTATCGCTCTATATAAGAAAGGGGTTTTGAAATGACTGTCCTAAAGAAAAGAAAACGGCTTTAAATAACCATTCCCCCCGTACAAATAACATGGGCGATAATTCAACATTCAGTTTTAAAAAAGATCTGATAAAAAGAGTAGGCGCGTAACGAGAGGAGGGGTGTCTCCCTTTCATAAATAACCGTGTAACGGTTGTCAAAGGGAGGCTTATAGGATAGTAATGGCTAGGGAAACAATATTCAGAGACAACGAAACCATAGGAACAGCTGTATAGTATTTAAACACTACTTTCTTTAAGACGCATATACGAGTAGTTTATCAAACGCGTAAATAAAATTAAAATGAAATTTCATTACTAAACAATTTTACATTAATAAACAATTTTAATATGAAAATTATATTTCACTACTTGAAATCATCATTTTAAACAATAAAAATTAAAATAATGATTCAACAATAGTGTACACAAAATAATTAATAGAACTTTACCTCTGGAGTATTAGAAATTTCTAGTCAGAAAAAAAAACGTCGATCGTCTCGAGAGCGTGTCTTTGACGTTTCTTCTCCAAACAGCTGTTACCCTCCCCGTACCCCCTCCCCTGTTGCTGAAACCCAACAGTTTGTAGTGACACTTCCAGTATACTTGGATGAATTGTATTGGGATCAGTCAAGTGTTGAATCTCTAAGCCATTGAATAAATGTGATTAAAACTCACCTATATATTACTGTTTCCTCGTCATAGAGAATGTTTCCAAACTCTTCTTGCGAACGTTTAGACAATATTTAATAGCAAAAGTTATAGACAATATTGATTAGCAAAAGTTATAATAAAATTACATATGAGTATGAGTATTTAGAAAGTTTTTATTTTTATGCATTGCTGTGCATGATTTTACATAAAACAACCACTCATAATCTATTTTTCATATATAATTTGTTTGTGTGTAATATTATCGCTTACCATATAAAGAACCTAATTTGAACTAGCATAAAAACTGTTTAATTCTTAAAAATGGTTCAATAAATTAAAATAACAACAATTAAAATAAAATATCTATAAGATATACAAATACTATTTAGAGTTAATAGTGAATTGAAATAAAAATTAATATCTTTAATACATTAAATGTACTAAATAAATCAACATTCCTGAAACTAAATTATTTATTATAATATTTAATTACAGACAGAAAATCGTTTTATTTTAAAACCAAATTGAAAGCAACTGTTATCAAAGTATTGTTTTACTTTATTGAAGAAAATATAATTTCTTCAATATGTTGAAGATGAAATTAAAATATAAATTAGTTGCTCATACGGTTATATTTTTACTATGTACTTCTGTGTATAGATATATTTATACAAATCCACATTAATCATATTCATATAAACGTACGAAATATTTAGCTTACGTGGAATTCAAACCACAGAATATTAGTCTGCATTTTCCGACTAAGTTACAAGTCTGATACTTAGTTATCACCTCTGGAGTTCATAAAAATCTATCCACTCGAAACAGACACCATAGTAGTTGAGGATGATGGTAATCTGCACACCCTTCAACCACAAATTGTATCAGGATTAAAAATAGGCCCACAGTGAAAGGCGTGCGGACAGCGCATGCGCGGCAGTTTCTGTCTCCCACCCCGCACAGCCTGTCCTCTGATGATGTGGTGAAATCTCTGCAGCATTCACAATTCTCTTTCCACGTGTTTCATAGTTTAGATTTGCTGCTGTTAAATAAATTTAATTTGTTGATTTTAATGCATCGTTAAAAATTTAATTAGAAAAGAGGTTGAATTGTTTGCTCATTATAAACTGTAGTCAGGATTTTTAATTATTCATAAAGTAAACAATATCTATATTTAATTGTCCAATGAATAAAAACAGCTTGTTTTTAAAGTTATATTGCAATAAAACCATTGTAATATAATTATTTTATTTTAAATATCGTTTATGAGAAATATAATACATTTTAAAGAAACATATCTATAATTTTGTACACCAATCGTAACTTAATGACAGTGAATTGTGATCGGGAGCTAATTAATACAACTGGCATGACAGTCCATGTCAGTTAATAGGGGAACTTACAGAATTTACTTACAACATGTTTTCACTGGAGGGGAACTGTGGGGGGAAGTTCTCCGTCTCTCACACACTAGCCTCCCTACATGCCATTCTGTTTGGGTTTATCTGTACCACCTTACTCTACAGAATCAGCTTTACCTATGATTTATCCACATCGTTAGTTTTTTTAGTCTCCATGGGCACATTTACAATGTGTCTTATATCCATCACTTTTGTAACAGCTCGAGCGCTCGTTCTTTACGTGTCTTCAAATTTAAGCATCTCTGTTTCATAATCAGCTCTGTCACAATCATTTCTTCACAATTCGGACGACCAATAGTCTATCAATAATGTTTAACTTGAATGAATATCTTTTAATGCGTGTGTTTTATTTGGAAAATAGTCATTTCTAGCTGCTACGAGTTCCTTCTAGTCACCGCGCGAAACAAATTTACCGTATGGAAATATTCTACACACTCATAAATTTTAACTAAGATAAAGTTAAAGCAAACTATAGTAACATAATCAGTAAGTAAAAATATATCAGTCTAACAAAATAAAATTATTACTTAGTAGCACTCAAACTGTATTTGCCCTGAATTCTTTAGGCGAAACCTTTGGTCTCACAACAGGAAACATTGTTTACTGTTCTCTATCACCATGAGATGTACTTACTGTGCTTACATTGTGTTAAACTGTATTGTGTTTCGTTTGTTTGAACTAATATTGTTTACAACGTATTATGATGCAAGTATTCATTATCAGTAGGACACCGATCGAGAAATTATATTATTACTTATAGGAATATTTGTGCCAGTAAAATGATTAGTTAGTGAGGTCTACCACTACGATCTGGTTTAAACTGTATTACATTTATATAGGAGTAAACTAGCGCTCCACAATGAAGCACAAACAATTAAAAATTTGAGACACAAAATTTAAAACTATTATTATAATTATTATTATTATTATTATTCATTTGTAAGACACCGGTCGTAGTGATATGGGTGAATGTGAGGGGCGGATGAGTGTGATAAGTGTAGATGAACGAGTGTAGTCATTGTTACTAGCTAAGGTCCACTGTTCCTCAGAAAGAGCTATTTATTAATAGCCCCATATCTAGGGTAACTAGGGACCTACAGATTTAAGTGGAATCCGAGCCACGTGGTGTTGGTCTGATTTACAGCTAATTGACAAGCCTGACACTCAATTCTCTTCACTACACATCTGAACCTTGACTAACATCCAACATGGACACCACAGACTTCTCTAGTATTGTCCCCGATTGGCAACCATTGAGCGAACGCCGTGGTATTTTTCTTTTTTTATGGATGTATGATCCATTCAAAATTGATATCATATTTCAGAGCAAGTTCATTGATAATATGAGTCCTGAAAAAATTTATCAATGTCCAGATTACTATCACTCCACGAACAATATTATTAAATTATTTTTGTGTATAAATTACCATTAATGAAAAGGAAAATGGCCTATATGTTGAAAATTCCCAAGAATTTATTATGTAACATTTTATAATTGTCACAAAGCACACCAAAATAAAAATAATGTACTTAGATTTTTATAAATGTAAATAATTGCAATCTAATGTTTAAGAATAGTCTAACCCTTATTTTAATAGTTAGTAACGCAATTTATGTAAGTGTATTACTATTTTTATTAATTAGTGTTTGTGTTTTATTTCAGGTAAATTTACGTGCGTTTTACATCGGGCGTGGTAAGTTGGAAATTTGTCTCTGTCTGTTTGTTACAAACGCTCTTCTTTCTGTCTATAGATTGTTGTTATATTTTTATTATTCAGTACAAGTAAACATCACACTACACAAATTTATTACAATATAAGCACAAAATGCACAAATATATTACAACACAAGAATGATTCTTTTGCGAATCCCTGAGGAAGAAGGGCGTGGTTCACCAAAATCGATCACTATAATATTTGTGCATTTTGTGCTTATATTGTAAAAATGTGTATTGTGTGACGTTTACTTGTACTGTATATGTACCTACACGTATTATGCTAATTAAAAAGCTTTTTTATTTTTGTAACAATTATTAGTTGTCATTATCGATAGGTTTCTAGTTCTCCTATCACTTAACATTTAGAAAATCTTTCATTACATAATTATTTTGTATTCGAATAATCACGTATTATTCAAAATATTTTTTAAAATTTAATTTGATTATAGTTTGTATGATAGAACCTGTCTCCTGGACCCTCGGCTACCTGGGACTGGCCCGGGACACCCCCCAGCACTGGCAGCCGCCTGCGGCTGTTTCCTTTAATGAGTCACTTACTGGCATCCACACTAGGTGAACTAACTTTTTTCCCGGATGACAATTTTTGAATTTTTTTCAAATATTTGAAAAGTACATAAAAAAATAAGATTAACGATATAAAACTCGATAAAAATTGAACAATATTGTACTTTTTGTTTTGACCCGCCCGCCCACCCATACACACACTGTGGTATTGACCTACCCACCCACCCATACACACACTGTGGTATTAACCCATCCGCCCACCCATACACACACTGTGGTATTGACCAACCCGCCCACCCATACACACACTGTGGTATTGACCTACCCGCCCACCCATACACACACTGTGGTATTGACCCACCTGCCCACCCATACACACACTGATTTTTTTTACTCTGCTTTGATACTGTTTACTCCAGGGAAATTCCTTCATAACATTAATCCAGATAGTAAATATGCCTGTAAGAAAGCATAACAAGCCATTACTAACGTGTAAAAGATTGTTAGAGTTGTTATAACTCTCATATGTAAAAGAGTTTTATGTATTTAATTTCTTTTCTGTACCCATACACGTACAGTGGTATTGACCCACCCACCCATACACGTACAGTGGTACTGACCCATCCACCCACCCATACACGTACAGTGGTATTGACCCACCCAACCACCCATACACATACAGTGGTATTGACCCACCCACCCATACACGTACAGTGGTACTGACCCACCCACCCACCCATACACATACAGTGGTACTGACACACTCACCCACCCATACACATACAGTGGTACTGACCCACCCACCCAACCGTACACATACAGTGGTACTGACTCACCCACCCAACCGTACACGTACAGTGGTAATGACCCAGCAGCCCACCCATACACGTACAGTGCTAATGACCCACCCATCCACCCACACACCCATACACGTACAGTGCTAATGACCCACCCGCCCACCCATATACGTACATCTTTACCACTGTAATCATTACTAAATCATTACCACTGTACGTGTATTGATGGGTGGATGGGTCATTACCACATTACGTGTATGGGTGGGTGGGTGGGTCAGTACCACTGTACGTGTATGGGTGGGTGGGTCAATACCACTGTATGTGTATGGGTGGTTGGATGGGTCAATACCACTGTATGTGTATGGGTGGTTGGATGGGTCAATACCACTGTACGTGTATAGGTGGGTGGGTGGGTCAATACCACTGTACGTGTATGGGTGGGCGAGTGGGTCAATAGCGTGTATATAGTATACAATACGTATGTGTTTGGGTGGGTGGGTGCGTCAATCCCACTGTGCGTGTGTGTGTGTGTGTGTGTGTGTGTGTGTGTGTGTGTGTGTGTGTGTGTGTGTGTGTGTGTGTGTGTGTGTGTGTGTGTGTGTGTGTGTGTGTGTGTGTGTGTGTGTGTGTGTGTGTGTGTGTGTGTGTGTGTGTGTGTGTGTGTGTGTGTGTGTGTGTGTGTGTGTGTGTGTGTGTGTGTGTGTGTGTGTGTGTGTGTGTGTGTGTGTGTGTGTGTGTGTGTGTGTGTGTGTGTGTGTGTGTGTGTGTGTGTGTGTGTGTGTGTGTGTGTGTGTGTGTGTGTGTGTGTGTGTGTGTGTGTGTGTGTGTGTGTGTGTGTGTGTGTGTGTGTGTGTGTGTGTGTGTGTGTGTGTGTGTGTGTGTGTGTGTGTGTGTGTGTGCGTGCGTGTGAGTGCGTGCGCGAGCGAGTGCGAGTGAGGGGCGTTACACTTGGTTTTGTGTAACGATTAAATTACATTGGAATTGACAACAATTCTAATAAAATAATTTTTAAACTAAGCTTATAAAAGATTAGAGGTAACAATCCAGTTTCATGAGAAAAGTGAGTGTTGGCCACAATAACATCGTGGTAAATTAAATAGCCACTGTGTTTTCATTTAATTTTTTTAGTTAGCGAATTTTTAAATTAAGCATTTCTTCAATTGAGTTTACGATTGCATATTTTTTGCTATTATCTTTTGTTATGTGACTATTTGTGTGTTAGTGTTTTTAGTTTACTTTTATTTTTGTGAATATGCCTCCATCAAGTGAAAAGCGTGCGTATGTATATCATGATAGTGTATGTATATCATTAACATTTGCATAAAATTTGGTACATGGGTTCTTAATAATCTTATTAAGTAATTATTTTCGTATCAATGCCCTATTCACAGCAAACTTGTAAAATCTACATTATGTATATTTCAAAATTTGCTTATGTAAGTTTGTATAATATTTATTGTTATTATGTAAATATTGTGCCTATTATTGTGCCTTTTTCATTATTATTTAAGATATGTATATGATGTGCTTTTGGATTATTTTGTTAAAGTTCATGTGAAAAGTGAAAGTTGTAAAATATTGATTGAGTTATAAATAAAAAATGTGCTTAAAAGTAGGAATAGTCTTATTTTTCAAATCCTTGTCAATTATTTAGATTCACATTGGTAAAATGGCCTATGATATTAATGTTTACTCAATAACGCAGTGTTTGGATTTATTATTCTAACTCAGTAAACTTGCAACAATTTACTTCTCAGAAATATTTTAGCCACCATGAGTCAGACTTCCACTGCAAAATTCGGGAGATTTCCAATTGCACCGGGGTCAGGGATCGGCCCCAAACTGATGTGTCCAGATGCACCGGAGCCCCTTTTGGGGGGTGTTCCAATTGCACCAGAGGCCCTTGTTTATGACATGAGCCGGGAAAGTCCAACCAGGCCGGATTCCTAGTACAGTAACCCCAAGCTGACCGTGCCAAATTCCACACCCTTTGTTATGACATGAGTCATGAGTCGGTTAGGTTAGGTTAGGTTAGGTTAGGTTAGGTTAGGTTAGGTTAGGTTAGGTTAGGTTAGGTTAGGTTAGGTTAGGTTAGGTTAGGTTAGGTTAGGTTAGATGTTAGTGTTGCCACGGATAAACACAAAATTAAACATTAAATACATAGTTACCATATTTATTAGTTAGAACCTGCTATGGTCTACCATTAGTATGTGCCACGAAACATCGGCAAGTGTTTGATAGAATATTCCATTGCGAAATTGTTAAACACTTATAAACTATGTTTGAAGAAATGTAGTGGGGTGGGGAAGGAAGGGGCCTTCCAATTGCACCGGCTCCGGCGGTCGAAGGAATTTGCAGCGGGGATAAGTGAGGTGGGTAGATTTTGACCACCGGTGCATCTGGACACTTTTCGGACGGAGGAATGTTTTGACCCGTGGAAATTCCTTTGACCGCTGGTGCAACTGGATATCAGCCGCAAAATTCCAATGTTCCAAGTGTTGGTACCGTAGATTTTTCTCGTGAAACTCGATTGTTACTTCTAACCCATGTTACTCATAAGCTTATTTAAAAATTACTTTATTAGAATTGTTGTCAATTTCAATGAAATTTAATCGTCATATCGTTACACAAAACCAACTTTATTGTTACTATACAAATAAACAGACATTCGAGTTTTATATCGTTAATCTTATTTTTTTATGTACTTTTCAAATATTTGAAAAATTTCAAAAATTGTGATCCGGGAAAAAAGTTAGTTCACCTAGTGGGGATGCCAGTAAGTGACTCATTAAGGAAACAGCCGCAGGCGGCTGCCAGTGCTGGGGGGGGGTGTTCCGGGCCAGTCCCAGGTAGCCGAGGGTCCAGGAGACAGGTTCTATCATACAAACTATAGTTAAATAAACTTTCTACAGTACTGAACTAATGTATGTCTATACAATGTCAAATATTGCAAATAGTTTAATGAATGGCTCTTTATGGTTGACGGGAAACACTAATGTCTTAAAGGTGGCTTATTTAGCAGTAAATAACTTAGAACATAAACAGGTTTGGAAGGTTGTGATGTTGTAGGAGTAGGACAGGTCAAGATACCCGGTGAAGAGGTGGAAAGCTGTGTAAATAACAGCTGATTCCATTTAAATTTGGGATAGCTGCTACGTTTGAAATGAGGTAAAAAATAAGGTTGATGGTTTAAAAAATATATTACAGAATAAAATAATATTATATGTATTACAAAATTAATTGATCTTTTCTAAAAAAAAATGTAAGATGAGTTAATTTCAGATGTTATTAAAATGTTTCAGTTAGTTTTTAGATTGATTGATTTACTAACGGAAATTTTCAAGGAATAAAGGCAAATATTATACACGTTCCTTTATTATTAAAGTTTAAAAGAAGAGTTAATAAGTGATCTGGCCAAAGAATGTCTTTCATGTGTATTTATATCAACCTTGATATATAGCTTGAAAAAAAACATAAAATACAGTATATACATATATAACAGCTGTACAACATGATGGCATTATACGTTTTAACCAAAGCAGGTTAAGCGTTTACACATCAATCCTGCACCGGAAAATATAGTTTTTGTAGCAACTATCAATTTGTTATCACATCAAGGAAACGGCCCACAAGGAGACAGAAGAAAATCTTAAATGACAACATAGGTCGAGTTACTCATAAAACAAAAGATATTCATAAGGAAAACATAATATCATTGAGCCTACCTCATAAGATTGTACCCGAAATGGCTTAGTTGGTTTAACCATTGTAGAATAAAGCATGAAAATGTAAACCACAGATACTGTGACTAAAAATTTATTTTTGAAGCAAATATTATTAGTTTATGTCATACCATACAAAAGCAATAACCCCCTCCCAATCATTTACGGTGGTATTGACTCACCTACTCACCCAAACTCCATAGAGGTACTACGCTATTGACACACCCATACAGGCACGGTAGTACTGACCCGCCTACTCATACGTGTATGGTTGTATTGACTCACCTACTCACACAAACTCCATAGAGGTACTACACTATTGACACACCCATACAGGCACGGTAGTACTGACCCGCCTACTCATACGTGTATGGTTGTATTGACTCACCTACTCACACAAACTCCATAGAGGTACTACACTATTGACACACCCATACAGGCACGGTAGTACTGACCCGCCTACTCATACGTGTATGGTTGTATTGACTCACCTACTCACCCAAACTCCATAGAGGTACTACACTATTGACACACCCATACAGGTACGGTAGTACTGACCCGCCTACTCATACGTGTATGGTTGTATTGACTCACCTACTCACACAAACTCCATAGAGGTACTACGCTATTGACACACCCATACAGGCACGGTAGTACTGACCCGCCTACTCATACGTGTATGGTTGTATTGACTCACCTACTCACACAAACTCCATAGAGGTAATGCACTATTGACACACCCATACAGGCACGGTAGTACTGACCCGCCTACTCATACGTGTATGGTTGTATTGACTCACCTACTCACACAAACTCCATAGAGGTACTACACTATTGACACACCCATACAAGCACGGTAGTACTGACCCGCCTACTCATACGTGTATGGTTGTATTGACTCACCTACTCACACAAACTCCATAGAGGTACTACACTATTGACACACGCATACAGGTACGGTAGTACTGATCCGCCTACTCATACGTGTATGGTTGTATTGACTCACCTACTCACACAAACTCCATAGAGGTACTACACTATTGACACACCCATACAGGCACGGTAGTACTGATCCGCCTACTCATACGTGTATGGTTGTATTGACTCACCTACTCACACAAACTCCATAGAGGTACTGCACTATTGACACACCCATACAGGCACGGTAGTACTGACCCGCCTACTCATACGTGTATGGTTGTATTGACTCACCTACTCACACAAACTCCATAGAGGTACTACACTATTGACACACCCATACAGGTACGGTAGTACTGATCCGCCTACTCATACGTGTATGGTTGTATTGACTCACCTACTCACACAAACTCCATAGAGGTACTACGCTATTGACACACCCATACAGGCACGGTAGTACTGATCCGCCTATTCATACGTGTATGGTTGTATTGACTCACCTACTCACACAAACTCCATAGAGGTACTACACTATTGACACACCCATACAGGTACGGTAGTACTGATCCGCCTACTCATACGTGTATGGTTGTATTGACTCACCTACTCACACAAACTCCATAGAGGTACTACACTATTGACACACCCATACAGGTACGGTAGTACTGATCCGCCTACTCATACGTGTATGGTTGTATTGACTCACCTACTCGCCCAAACTCCATAGAGGTACTACGCTATTGACACACCCATACAGGCACGGTAGTACTGACCCGCCTACTCATACGTCTATGGTGGTATTGACTCACTTATTCGCCCAAACACCATAGAGGTACTACGCTATTGACACACCCATACAGGCACGGTAGTACTGACCCGCCTACTCATACGTGTATGGTTGTATTGACTCACCTACTTACACAAACTCCATAGAGGTACTACACTATTGACACACCCATACAGGTACGGTAGTACTGATCCGCCTACTCATACGTGTATGGTTGTATTGACTCACCAACTCGCCCAAACTCCATAGAGGTACTACACTATTGACACACCCATACAGGTACGGTAGTACTGATCCGCCTACTCATACGTGTATGGTTGTATTGACTCACCTACTCGCCCAAACTCCATAGAGGTACTACACTATTGACACACCCATACAGGTACGGTAGTACTGATCCGCCTACTCATACGTGTATGGTTGTATTGACTCACCTACTCGCCCAAACTCCATAGAGGTACTACACTATTGACACACCCATACAGGTACGGTAGTACTGATCCGCCTACTCATACGTGTATGGTTGTATAGACTCACCTACTCGCCCAAACTCCATAGAGGTACTACACTATTGACACACCCATACAGGCACGGTAGTACTGACCCGCCTACTCATACGTCTATGGTGGTATTGACTCACCTACTCACACAAACTCCATAGAGGTACTACACTATTGACACACCCATACAGGCATGGTAGTACTGACCCGCCTACTCATACGTCTATGGTGGTATTGACTCACTTACTCGCCCAAACTCCATAGAGGTACTACACTATTGACACACCCATACAGGTACGGTAGTACTGACCCACCTACTCATACGTCTATGGTGGTATTGACTCACTTACTCGCCCAAACTCCATAGAGGTACTACACTATTGACACACCCATACAGGCACGGTAGTACTGACCCGCCTACTCATACGTGTATGGTTGTATTGACTCACCTACTCGCCCAAACTCCATAGAGGTACTACACTATTGACACACCCATACAGGTACGGTAGTACTGACCCGCCTACTCATACGTGTATGGTTGTATTGACTCACCTACTCACCCAAACTCCATAGAGGTACTACACTATTGACACACCCATACAGGTACGGTAGTACTGACCCGCCTACTCATACGTGTATGGTTGTATTGACTCACCTACTCACACAAACTCCATAGAGGTACTACACTATTGACACACCCATACAGGTACGGTAGTACTGACCCGCCTACTCATACGTCTATGGTGGTATTGACTCACCTACTCACCCAAACTCCATAGAGGTACTACACTATTGACACACCCATACAGGCACGGTAGTACTGACCCGCCTACTCATACGTCTATGGTGGTATTGACTCACTTACTCGCCCAAACTCCATAGAGGTACTACACTATTGACACACCCATACAGGCACGGTAGTACTGACCCGCCTACTCATACGTCTATGGTGGTATTGACTCACCTACTCACACAAACTCCATAGAGGTACTACACTATTGACACACCCATACAGGCACGGTAGTACTGACCCGCCTACTCATACGTGTATGGTTGTATTGACTCACCTACTCACACAAACTCCATAGAGGTACTACACTATTGACACACCCATACAGGCACGGTAGTACTGACCCGCCTACTCATACGTGTATGGTTGTATTGACTCACCTACTCACACAAACTCCATAGAGGTACTACACTATTGACACACCCATACAGGCACGGTAGTACTGATCCGCCTACTCACACGTGTATGGTTGTATTGACTCACCTACTCGCCCAAACTCCATAGAGGTACTACACTATTGACACACCCATACAGGTACGGTAGTACTGATCCGCCTACTCATACGTGTATGGTTGTATTGACTCACCTACTCACACAAACTCCATAGAGGTACTACACTATTGACACACCCATACAGGCACGGTAGTACTGACCCGCCTACTCATACGTGTATGGTTGTATTGACTCACCTACTCACACAAACTCCATAGAGGTACTACACTATTGACACACCCATACAGGTACGGTAGTACTGATCCGCCTACTCATACGTGTATGGTTTGTATTGACTCACCTACTCACACAAACTCCATAGAGGGTACTACACTATTGACACACCCATACAGGCACGGTAGTACTGATCCGCCTACTTATACGTGTATGGTTGTATTGACTCACCTACTCACACAAACTCCATAGAGGTACTATGCTATTGACACGCCCATACAGGCACGGTAGTACTGACCCGCCTACTCATACGTGTACATGGTTGATAATGTATAAAACTATTCTATAATAGATATACTATTGTATTATTATATATATACGGTATCACCTTTTTACATTATTATTAGTGCTATTCTCAGAGCTTCATTCTCTGTTACTAACTTATTGTTATATTTCATTTATTGTATTAGCATAACTTACTCGTTCATTACCACTGCATGTTCTTATTATTCTATTGAGCTATTGTTAAATATTGTTGGTAATTACCATGCTGAGTTATCATTCACTTTGCATAATTTCATCTTACCATTGATTGTTACTCAATAATTTATTATTTTATATTGGATATTTTTCGTACATTGTAATTGATAGTAGTCTTTGAGCTTTTATTTCCTGTTACCAACGTATTGTCTTATTTCATTGGAGTATATTAGTACCATAACTCATATATTACCACTGCATTTCCTTATTTTACTATTGAGTTTTTGTTTACGAATGATTATATGTTATATTAGTTCAATAACTTATCTCAAGCTCATTACTAATTAACTGTTGTTGTATTTACTGATTATTGTTATTTGTTCATATTAATTTTAGTATTATTTTATCAGAGTATTTATACCTTGTTATGTTTTATTTTCTGTAGTTTATAAGGTATAAGCACCATGCAAGTATTCCATGTATACTTAGGTCATAATTAACATGCAGATTATTTAATATGCTGCTCAGTTTGGTATTTGTAAATGTAGTGTATTAGTTGTATTTGTTCAAAGTTTGTCATTTTTTCTTGTGAAAAAACTTCTATATATAATGCGTTTACCGTTAAAATACTAAAGGTTTAACTAATCTAAAGGTTTGTTTTCTATAGTTTAAAAAATGAAGACTTAATCCACGAAATAAATGAATGTGTGGGCTTTACAGCTAGGAATGGAGCAGAACATTTCTTGTGTAATAAATGTGTGGGCTTCACAGCTAGGAATGGAACAGAACATTTCTTGGGTAATAAATGTGTGGGCTTTACAGCTAGGAATGGAACAGAACATTTTTGTTTAATAAATATGTGGGCTTTACAGCTAGGAATGGAACAGAACATTTCTTGTGTAATAAATGTGTGGGCTTTACAGCTAGGAATGGAACAGAACATTTCTTGTTTAATAAATATGTGGGCTTTACAGCTAGGAATGGAACAGAACATTTCTTGTGTAATGAATGTGTGGGCTTTACAGCTAGGAATGGAACAGAACATTTCTTGTTTAATAAATGTGTGGGCTTTACAGCTAGGAATGGAACGGAACATTTCTTGTGTAATAAATGTGTGGGATTTACAGTTAGGAATGGAACAGAACATTTCTTGTGTAATAAATGTGTGGGCTTTACAGCTAGGAATGGAACAGAACATTTCTTCGGTAATGAATGTGTGGGCTTTACAGCTAGGAATGGAACAGAACATTTCTTGTTTAATAAATATGTGGGCTTTACAGCTAGGAATGGAACAGAACATTTCTTGTGTAATGAATGTGTGGGCTTTACAGCTAGGAATGGAACAGAACATTTCTTGTGTAATGAATGTGTGGGCTTTACAGCTAGGAATGGAACAGAACATTTCTTGTTTAATAAATATGTGGGCTTTACAGCTAGGAATAGAACAGAACATTTCTTGTGTAATAAATGTTTGGGCGTTACAGTTAGGAATGGAACAGAACATTTGTTGTGTAATAAATGTGTGGGCTTTACAGCTAGGAATGGAACAGAACATTTCTTGTGTAATAAATGTGTGGGCTTTACAGCTAGGAATGGAACAGAACATTTCTTGTGTAATAAATATGTAGGCTTCACAGCTAGGAATGGAACAGAACAGCAGTGCAAGTTCTCTCATTCGCATGGTAAATGTAACAAAGCCTATGATTGGTTGATATTGCATTTTTAATTTTTTAATTTTTAAAGTTATTTGGGAAATAACTTAAATAGTTAAAATAATAACTTAAATATTATGAATAGTTAAAAACCCTTATTCCTAATATGCATCTGGAGTCTGTAAAGAATATTTGTGGCAAATTTCATCTCCAAAGCCAGACAGTTTTTTGAAAATCTGCCATCAGTCAGTCAAGGAATTTGACTTTATATTTGTAGATAACCATAATAATAAAATAATACTACTGTTTGTATTTAAATAAAGTTCTCGAAGAATAAACAAACATACGAATAAACATTATTGTACACAGATAGCATAATGTTTCAGAATTAAAAGTTGCATATTAAAAAAAATCATATGCATGCTACTATTGTAATTCATAGATACTTAAAGCAGTACACAAGGTAGTTAAAGCAGGATCTTAAAGGCGACTAAATAATTACATGAATAAAGAGTTAATTTATTCAATCCATCAAATATCTTTACCATCAATGCGATTCGTAACATCTACCCCTTTTAGAATGTTAGTAACATACTTCAATAAAATGGCAAATATTTTTACGTTGGCTAATTCTTCACGTCCCATTCACCAATATTTTTTACTTTTCAAAAGTTAGACTACACAAGGAAAGGAAATTAATCATGGAGTCGAGGAGAAATATCTCGGGAACATAGCCATGCCGATATCGGGAAGTAAAGGGTGGGAAGCAAATCAAGGGTGAAGGCTGAGAGTGACGGTGAACCACCAGCTGTACTGGACAGCCGAGGGAGAGCCTTGACATACTCTCTACTGTAGACGAAGTCGGCCTAAGTTGAGGCAGCCGAGGGGACCTGACCGTCAAGGCTGCATGCACATGCTAGTCCAAATCTGATCCATTAGTAGACCTACTTGACATTGTAATTAAAAACCGTTATTAGCAATGGGCTTCACTTGATAGTGTAATATATGTCAATTGTTGATCCAAATCAATGGGACAATTATAAGGATTTCTGTAAACGAACATTAAACAAACAATGTTATTGTTGTATTAATGTATATTGTAAAATAAAATGTATTAGAAAATCGATTAGAATCCATTGATAACAATAATTTTCAACTACAATGTCAAGTACTAAAAGTTTAAATTTTAATTACCATGTCCATGCAACTTTACTAGTTTGTTAACGACATGGGGGAACGTACAGCAGTAAGGCGATTAGACCTTCGGCTGCTTCTTCTTAGCTTGATAAGCCTATAAACCACAAACAAAAATATCGTTGAATGTTTTCTGAGATTCAAATATTGCCATACTGAGGGGGAGGGGGTTGTTTAACAGCACAGTATAAAACACCCAGTAGCGACACTCCGCTATAAAGTTTGCGACAAGAACGGCACTAGTGCTCGTGAATGAATCGCGTATTTCTGTATTAGCTGTCATTAGTAAATGTCTAAATATCCTGACATGGCCCTTTTTCTTTTGATATTATTCCATTTATTTTCAAGTAACAATTCAAAACAACGATATTGAAATGTGTTGTACGTTCCTGCCATTATGAGCGCTAGCGTCGTACTAGTCCCACAGCAATTAAATGGGAGTGTCGCTACTGGGTGTTTTATACTGTGTTAACAGTGAATGACCAAAGAAGTGGTCTCGATATCAGAAGTCCTAAATTTACATTCAGGAAATGTTTGATACAATCCAAAATCATTCCAATGAATAGAGTAACATATCTGAAACGAGTCTGATATTACTTAACCATAAACAAAAAACATTGCAGCTAAAGCGGATTGCGTACATAGAGCAAAGAATAAAGTGGAGTAGTCATAATGCATTATATCCTATAGTAGTAGTTGACGGCGATATTCGCCATCTTGGTGATATGGATAAGCGTTCGGGAGCCTTCCCCTCCAAATCATATCGCCCCGCCAAAGACTGGTCCCTACCCTCCGGGACTGACGTCACACTCCTAGATGCTTGTGTTAGATGTAACCTAAATATATAACCTAATTTTGAAATAAACATTTGATAATATTGACATGATAAGACTGACTATCCTTATTTAAAATAATAATAATAAATGTATTATTGTATATTTAATCACGGTTACAATAGGATAAAAAACAACATTATACACTATAGTGAGAACATTCATTACAAACACATTGTAAGTTCAGTAATATAAAAATGGTAAGAATACAAAACAAACACTGTTAATTTTTAGGAAGATTTTAATAAAAGAAATCACAGGATAAGCTACAGTGAAACGTCAGCTGTCGTTTATTTTTGATAGCATCCAGCATCCAGCATGTAGGGCAGGGGTTCAGCTGTCATGACACATTTCTCCTCTTTGCGTGTGATAGTTGCGCAGTAAATCGTATACTGCACAGTTTTAGTTGTGGTCGAATAATGTTGTGTAAATACGTTTGCCATTAAGGACAACGTTAGGCCTGTAGTGGTGGGCGGTGATTGCCTCATCTGAGATAGGATTAAGATTCAAGATTATAAACTCCTTAGTTCGGATTTCATGATAAAATTTATGTGTGCTGACCCTTAGCCTGGACATGGGCTACTAATAAATGAACTTACTGTGAGGATAAGTTAATATCAGTAGTAAACTATACTTCATAAGTCATTCACAGAAATCATTAAGCAAATTACATGTCTAACTTATTCACATAAATGTCTCAAAATAAACAATAAGTTGAATTAGAATCCCCTATCTGATTTTGGTCAACGTAAATAAAAGTGAGTGCAAAAGTTCTTTAGTAAAAATAAAACAAATTTTTTAGTTTTTTGGTAAAAAAAATAAATCACCTTTTTAGTCTCTTTATTTATTTCATTAATTTGTATAGAAAATCTAGGCCTCACCAAGTTAGGCAAAACTTTTCGGTTAAGTCCTTTAATAAAAAAAACTTAATACAGAAAATACATTTTTCTATTATTATTTTTGTATTAATTATCAACATTGGGCGGTTTAGGGCAAGCACCTATCTTTAAAAATAAATATTGTAGCTTATTATTATTTTACTAACTAGCGTTACTAAGCAAAAGTTAATACAATAACTGTGCAATTTGGCTACAACAGAAACACTCGGAGATATCGAGTGAAAGTTTGTAGATAATTTTATTCTGTTGGCCAAAATATTCCTGTTCTACTCTATGTCCCATTCCCTCTAGAACAACTAGTTCGGCAGTGTTTGACTATAAATACAAAAAAGTGACATAACCTTAACGTGTTTTCTTACTGTTAGTTAATTGTTGGAAACAATAAAAAAATTTAATAAAAATCTCACCGTTTACTGAATCTGATTTTATGTGTAATTTGTTAAAGTACATGAACAGTGCATTGTATGTGGTGTGTTAATTTTAATTGTCTATCGCTAATACTTGCCAGTTTCTGGGTAAATCTTGGCTGTGTTGTTTTGGTAAATATTCACTTTCAGTAAATCGTTGCTACCATGGGTTCATTATTGTTAGAATATTATTAGTTCGTTAGAATTAATAATATTTTACAGAAATCTATAAGAAATAATCTGAATCAACATGCGTTTGTGAAGTTACATTAATGTAACAATAGTGTAAGGTGATTTTGTGTTGTGTAACATTGGTGTGAGATAGTGCAGTGATTATGTGAATAGTATGAAATAATATACATGACAGTGAATGGTTCTGCTATCATTATGATATGATGAGAGAGACAGAGAGGGAAGAAAAATCAAGGTAAGTAGAATAACATAAGGTAGGTATCGTGATGACGTCATTGGAGCGATCGTTCCACCAGCTGTTGAAATAAGCGTTATTTTACGCAACAGAATAAACAAAGGTATTGCTTATAAGAAACTGTTATCGCTGTAGCCGGTCACGGTAAATTATAACTAATATTTGTATTATCTGGAACTGGAACTGCAGAAACTGTTTTAACGGTAGCATCTGTATGTGAGAACACGCACTAAAGTCCAGCTGTAATAACTTTACCTCTGAGGGTGCACAACATTGCAACATTGTACAGCTTGAGAGCTTGGCCACTTCCTGTCCCACGGCTAATTTGTTTCCGGTTTAGATAAATCAAACTATGGCCTGAGAGTATTTATAAGTTAAAATTGTCCGATTGACTTCGTCTTTTGATATTTGTAAACCGTAAAAAAGTACTTCCCAGTTAAACACTAAAAAGATTTTAATTCCCATAAAAAAAAATAAATTTGTACCTTGCTACTATCACCGGAATTTGTACCAGTTGAGTCACCGGATGTAAAGTTTAGAGGAGGGCTGTGATGGACTGAATGCGACGTTGCCTATGTCAATTTTTCATTTTAGCTCAGAGGTAAAGTTAGAACGGCTGGACTATAGGCCTATGTAAACCAAACTGTTTATCGTTATTAAATGTTGTCAAAATATTTTTTAGAACCAACATAATTTTATTTTCTTCTTTTACAAAATTAAACAGAATAATATCGACCTCTGTTTATATTATATTAGTGTCATTCATAATTATATACAATATAACCAAACATTTCTATTTCTAGGCTAACAATACCTCTCATTATATTTTAATAATTAATAACAGCATTATATTAAATTTTTCTTAAATAAATCAAACATATTAATTATTGACAATATCTTTTTTTTTATAAATAATAAATAAATATGAAACACTAATGTGATAAATCAGCTGTAAAATCATTGTTATGAAAATATTTGGTTTTTGTAACGTGTTACTGGAGTACTTTGCAAGTCAGCTGTTCTTTCCAATGACGTCGTCATGGACCCTACCTTATAATTCTAGTTACCTTGAGAATAATCAAGTGTAGGCCTACATGGCCTAGTGTGAGTAAAACCAAAGCTAAATCAGTCTGAACCTTCAACTCGTTACTCAGGTATGTTAGTATAGACTGCAGTTACAGAAGCGTTTCAATCATCGTTAGGTCTATTTATTCATGCAATTAGCCACTGATATATGGGTTTTTGGAAAATATTGTAATTACTTAGGTTAACATCAGTCTCATTATGCAACATATTATACAAATAAGTAACAAAATAGTTTGGTAACCTTTCTCCATATACTGTTCTAGTCTAGGGATAGGTGTTGCATATTTGAGAACATTTATAGTAGTACGTGGCCTTATGGTTCTTATTTTAAATTCATTATTAGAAAAAACCTTTATTATTATTAAAAATATATAAAGCTTTAGGAGATAGTTCTCCTAAAACACTACATTGCTGATTGTTTCTCACTGTGACCAGGCCTAATATTATATAATTTTTTATATAGAGTTTTCAAACATTTGTTTTGAAGATTAGTAGTAATATTCATATAAGTGTCTGCTGCTGGTCCTCATAATGTAATTCCATATCTCATAATAGATTCGAACAAAGGTTTGTATACAGTATGTTTTACTGCTGTACTAAGCTTGTTGTCATGACAACACATGGTCTACGTCTTTTATTAAGTGTACCTATGTTCTTACCAAGTCAGTTTTCTGTCTACAGTAATTCCAAGGTATTTAAACTTGTCTACCAATATTATGTCTTGGCAGTGAGATTGCTTAAGCCCATATATACATTTACAAACATCATGTTTAATGTTTATGGTCTTTCCAATTTTCACATTTTTAGGGCATATATGCATGACGCAAGTTTTATTGAAATTTATAGCTAGGCCTTTATCATGAGCCCATTTGGTAAAAGTTTTAAAATATTTTTGTAATAATTGTAAAGCTATTTTTAAATCTCTATGTTCAGCCATCAATAGTACATCATCTGCATAAGCAAAGACATGACATTTTAAATTTTTTTCTAATATTTCATTCAAGTATATTATGAACAAAACCGGGCCTATTTGGCTTCCTTGGGGATGTTCCTCACTTATTATGTTTACAGCTTTCACCATAAACTTTCTATTTTCTACTGAACCAGTTTAAGTAGGGACCCCTCACCCCGATTTTGTATAAAGCAGACAATGTATGATTGTGTTCTACAGTTTCAAAAGCTTTAGAAAAATCAATGAAAAGGGCTAGTCCATGACCTTTACTGTTCATTATATTATTAGCAGTGTAAACAAAATCTTCCAGGGTCTTTATTGTGCTGTAGTTTTTCGTCAATCCATATTCTTTGTTACTTAGAAACTTAGAATATTACTCGTATTTTCTATCAAATATTTGTTCAATGAATCCAACACATATTTTTCCATTTTCTTTCCTATCACAGGCAAAATTGATACTGAACGGTAGTTCTGAAATTATTTCTTACATTAGTTTTTGTAAATGGACCTTATAACTGAGGTCTTTAAACAGTTAGGGAAAATACCTTGTGCAACTGACTTGTTAATTAGTTGGCACAGTAAGGTGGAGATATAACACTTTGATATTTTTGATCATATCATCATAGCAATGGCTATTGTGCTGTCAACATCACTTTTCTGTCCCCTTCCTAGAAGATAGTTTATATTTTTCCAGATTTTCCTAGGGTCACTTTTATTGTTTTCAAACACATGTCTGTAATATGAATTTTTCCTTAACTTTATAATGTTATTAATTTTGTTTCTGAGTTTGTTGTATACATTGCTATGCCTATTATTCGAGGGGTCCCCTTTCCACAGCCTAAACACTATATCTTTCTTTCATTAAGTTTATTTCTGGGTGCATCCATTCCTTCAGTGGTGACTTGGAAAAACCATTGCTATATTATATCAGTTGTACTCTCCTCATAGATTAATGTAACCTTGTTAATTAGTGATTCAAATCCACTGTTTACATCATCAGCTTCATATATGTTCTAATTTTATTTGTCTAATTTATCTCTCAATACACGTTCATTTATTTTGACAGTTACAATGTAATGATCCGAAATTTTAGTTTTAATAATACCTGTAAAAATATGTTGTATAGGCCTAACTATTTTGTAGTAAATATGGTCTATGCATGATTTTGTTACACTACTTATTAAAATACTTATTGCAGTTTAAAATACTTATTAAAATAAACAATTAATTATTTTATAAATAACACTAATTTGTTTGTGACATGACTGCCGAAACAGATGTTTTTAGATTTTAAAGTACAAAATGTTAGACTAATGATTTTAGGACGGCGAATACATCTCCTCGAGAGGTGTGCGGCAGACAGCTTCCCACAACACTAAATACTTGAACTCAAATTCAGACTCCAGACTCAAATTAGTTCGCAATTTACTGGGATGGCCGTCTCTTGCAGACTGATCGATAATTTAATTTGCTCCTTTGAAACCGGCTTCTTTGACAATTTACTAACAACTTCTTAGTTTTATAATGAGAACTTGTCTCTTATCACTTCTGACGTTATCAAAGAACGTATATATGGTAAGGCTACGTGAGAGGTAAATCAACACCTGACAGTAAGTTAATGAAGATTTCCATAATCAAAGGAACATGTGATAAGTCGTATAAGGCTTGCCTTTTTTACATGAGAACATATTAAAGTAATTTAAAAGATATTAAATGTTTAATTCGCATATGTTCTTAATACTGATCATGTACAAATATTAATCATACGCATTATAAATAATTAGTTTAAGTTATAATACTAACTCTATACCCTTTTTAAACATTTCTTACAGCTTCCATCTAAACCCTAAAGCCAAATTATATCATTACATTGTAGGTTTAAGATAATTTTCTTAAAATTTACTACGTTGCAGTAAATAAATCCATCTAATATTTTTGTATCAATCGAAACGTTCCTTTTGCATTTTAAACACTACAAGCTTTGGCAGTTTTCACCAAGTTTACTGTCATGAAAGAAAAATTATTGTTTTTACAATCCTTGTAAATTCACTGGCATAAATGTAAACTTAAACACACCTATCAATTAATACGGAATCGTGTATATACGAAATATTAAACATATTCTATTAAAATAAATTTTGAATTATTAATTAAATAAATACACAGTGATATAAACATAATATTAAAAGGGGTTTACTTGCTTTAAGGGAGTTACTTGACGCTTTAAATAGTGTTGTATTTTCAATAAAAAGCAATTCATTATTAAAGCCAATTGTTATCGGAGAGGCCACTAAGGGTTGTCTGTGTTCGGTGTTGGACCTCGCCATTTGGCACCCCATGGCAAACCACCCTTGTACGAATCCTTGTATTTATATTATTTATTACCGTGTGCTTTGTGTTTTTGTGTCGTCTATCGCTAAAACACGCCCCTGACGTGTTCATCGACAGCTTTGTTCTGTGCTGATACGAGGCCAACTCTAATTGTTCTCTCGCCAACTATATATAAATGTAGTCTCGATTATTTATTTACATGCATTTACCAATACAAAATTTATTCCGAAAACTATTTCTAAAAATAAAACCTAACTTAAGTTTTTTAATATGGACTAATATGGAAAGAATTTATTTTCACACGAGTGTATGTAATATGTTTAGTGAGGTAAAAAGCAGACAATTAAATTGATTATACAGAAAAGGTTATCAGAAAGTATGATAAATAACAATCAGGGATAAAGTATCACAACAACAAAGGATTTTTTTAAATAAATGTATTATTAAAGTAATTTTATATTTATGACGTTAGATAATCTATATTTTGGTTTTAGTCCGAGCTGTTGTACAATACATTGCCATAGATAAAATATGTTTAAGTTAATTCTACAAAATTTTTACCAGGTATCCTTTTTCAACATTTATTTGTAGGTTCTAAATCCATAGTACAGTATCTAAAATTTTCCACTCAAAATAAAAAATTTATTTTCCCTTTTTCTAAAAATATATTGATTGAGATTTGGGATATTGATATAGTTGGTAATAATTGACCTAATGTATATATATATACATATATATATATATATATATATATATATATATAATTGATCGGTAGCTTAGTTGGTTAAAGCCCTGCAAAAGGCAAAGGTTCTCTCAGTTGGATCCCCATGAGAGTTGCAACAAATTTTGAAAGGCGTCAACTGATAACCAGCGACTTTTCATTTGTCATTGGGCTTAATCTAATAAATCATTAGGCTTAATTAATGACACTTTCTAAGGAATTGTTGGCATTAGTTTGTAACAATGACTACATTCACTCATCACACTCATCTATATTCGCCCATATCTTCATGATTGGCGTCTTAAGAATAAATAAAAGAAATAAAGATAACATTTTAAAGGAACCGGAATATAATATGGTTTGTATAATGTAAGAAAAGTGTAAATTTAAAGTTTGCTAAGGAACACTGTGTCAACGTGTGTTTATGTACGTTGTGTACTCGCGGCTACAAACGGTCGTGGGTTTGTTAATATAAAGTTAATACTGCCTCTGGCCTAATAATTTAAGTTTGGTCTTCTTCTATATTAGACTTGAGGAATCAACATTTTGCCGTTAGCTCCAAAGTACTATATTAAATTAAAAAGCTATATTAAAAAGCTAGGAGTAGGGATTAAGTGAAACATAATATATAGAGATTGTCCAGCATCCAAAATCCGTCACATGTATACGTGAATGAAATTTATTGGTCTGGTGCCTCCAGGAAAATTCGAAACTTTCCAAGAAATATTGTAGCTTTAAAACATGGAAATCGGCATGGTTTTTTACTACAAATTGTTGTAGGTACCTGGTAGACCGTGCAATTCCTGGCTGTCTATTGTCCTTTAATTCAATAACTTTCCTTTCTTATTGTCTTTCTTTTAGTGAGGGATTGTTATCATTTATGATAACTTTGTGATCAAACCTATTTCCATGACTGAAAACGTTTGTGAAATTTCCATTAAAATATTGAATTCGTATCAACCAATCAATGTGCAGCAATGCCATGAAACAAGCGGATATAAATTGAGATGTGATGATATCAGAGAAGTTTGACTCGTGTTTATTCAACTCATATGAAGTGTGTATAAACTATACTGTCACTCGTGAAAAGAAAGTAAAGCCATGACCAGGGATCACCGCAGGTAGAGGATTTGGTTGATTGTTTGAGCTTAGGATTAAGTAAAGTTTCACAAAAGAAGATCAAGCAACCGTTGAAGATTTTTCGTTTATCTTTACAAATATACTCAAAGCACTTCAAAGGGACATTAAAGTGCAATATGCAGTGTTGCCTAGTGGATCAGTGAACTATGGAACACTGGTGTGGAATAATTAATGCAATGTAACAGACAATTAACTGTCACAGGATTATTGGCCTATACTCCTCACCCAACGGGGTGGTGTAAATACACAGAACGGATGGAATGGAAATACAACTACTAGTCATAATTAGCTAATTTTTAACTTTTTAAATTGGTAGTATCTCTTTTGAAACATCAATAATCAGTGAGATTCTATTAATTTATTTATAACCTATAGAGATATATATATACAAGGTATCCTAGAATTAAAATTCCAAACTTCGGGGAATGGTTATTTAGGTCAAAATGAAGAGAAAATCAAGAAAAAATTGTTTTCAAAAAATACTACGTTTACCAGTTATCCGCCATTTTGTTAGTTTTACAAAAGAATTTTTATCTCCGATTTTAATCAACCGATCTTAATGAAACTAGCTATGCATGTTAAGATACTTGATCCAATTTTAAAATAGTGGCCATTTTAAATTTTTAAACAGAAATTGAGGGAAAACAGGAAAAACTACAAAAAAATACTAGGAACAAGTTTTTTTTAGCTACTTTTATCACCAATCTGTCAGTATCAAAATACTTAGAATCGGACAAAAATAGCTGAGACACACTGACGTGTGTGTTGAGGGTCAGCAAAAAAGCCATTTGGTTTTAGCTTTGTTGCTGCGTCTTAACATAAATGTCAACATTTCTCAGTTTCTTTTGTCCAATTCTAACTGTTTTGATATTGATAGTTTGGTAATAAAATTATCTTTAAAAATGTATTCTTAGTATTTTTTTTGTATTTTTGTCATTTTCCCGTAATTTATATTTAAAAATGTAAAATGGCTGTAATTTAAAAAGTTTTAAATTGTATCAAGTTGATTTTTTTTCTAGAACTGGTGTTTATTATTTCAACACGCACAGCGAGTTTCATAGATATCGCTCCATCCAACTCGGAGATAAAAATTCTTTTGTGAAAAAAAACCAAAATGACGGATATCTGATAAACGAAGTGTTTTTGGACCAAAACGTCTATCTGATTTCCTCTTTAATTTGACCTATATAACTTTCCCGAAGTTTAGCACTTTCATTCTGAGACACCCTGTATATACTGTAAAAGCCATTTACCACTCATCACGATTCCTGCAAAACTATATGTCAAATTTTAGCTTGTAATTTTGTACATAGGCTCACTAAGAAAGGATTTTCCTCTCAATCCCACTGGCCTCCAAAATTTCTATAGTATTCTTAAGGAGCTATATTTTTAATTAATCGATCAAAAAATCAAATGAATCAATCAATTTATAATTGATTGATTTATTTGATTAACTGCTTTTAAATAAAAACAAATTGAATACAATTGTGGTAGGATAAACTTTTCAAACTAACAATAATTTAACAGTAAATATAACATCACCTGTTCTAAATTGGATTATAGAACAATACTTTTGTTCAAAAATACAGTAGGTATTTAGTTTGATTTACTTTAAGTAACATTTTAATTTTCTTAAATCTTTTAGAATTTTAATTATTATATTGTGATTGGAAGTATATAAACTGATTTAATTTTATTTACTTTAAGCAATTGTTTAATGTTCTTTAATTTGTTGGAATATTTACTCACAAGGTCAATATTATGACCGGTGAAGTGTAAGTACAGTTAGTAAATATATAAAAATAAACTAAATACCTGAAGTTAATGTTAGCCTATAACGTAGAATATAAATATGTCTTAATGGAAGAAATAATGAAATATTTAAAAAAAACGGAAAATATTCTTTAACCTACGTGGACACATTGCCCGTAAGGAAGAGTCAAGCGTCACATCACAATCACTCGTTTTAGATCTTGCTGTAGTTGTCAGTAATTTTGACTGTTACTTTTCATATATAACAAATTCAAACAACGCATTCTTGAAAGTTAGAAATATTTTCTCTGTTAATAATCAACACCACTGGAACGTAAGTGTTGAAGGACATTTCAAGAAATTGCGTATTCTTTAACAAAACGCAATCTACTGATCTTGATAACGTTCCTGTGAAAACAGTACGATAGTTGGCAAGAAATAACACGATTAGAGTTAGTTATGATAGTTATGTTTATCAATACTTTAACAAAGTCTAAAATTTGCGGAAATATTGAGCTTACAGAAAATAAATCACTCAAGAAAATAAAACCATAAAATACAGCCCCATATCTCGGCTAGCTTCAAGTAGCTAAAATTTACCAACAAAAACTTCGTATAGTGTTTCAAATTAAATTTAAAGAATGTAGTATTCTGAGAGAGTAAAATATGGCTTTTGCTTTAGACAGTCTGAGATAACTCCTGCAACAGATTCGTTTTGTCAAAGATTCAAAGCATATGAAGAGTAACAAATTATGGGAATATAAATAACACATTAAAGGCTTCTCAAAAAACGCTTTTAAAATTAGATATAAAAAAGGGAATAAACGTTAGATTATATGATTGTTGATTATGCCACAATGAGGGAATAATCATAATGATTTGAAAAATACCATATAATTAATTAGATAGGCCTATGGAATTTTTTTTGAAATGTTACTTAAAAATATTAGTGATTGGTTAACAAAATAACCGTGCCCCTGTTAATAAAACATGGAGCTCTGTTATTATGTATAATCCAGAATCAATATTTAACATTCTTATTTTTTATCTTGTAAGTCAGTTTTAATTTCAGAAATATGCAAATGTAATTTAGGTTATTAAACCAATTTAATTTTTGACCTTCCACTAATCACACAGTTATTCAGCCAATAAAAAGAAAAAAAGGATAAATACCTTACTAAATATACTAAAATAGAACATAATCACTACTTTGTCCCAAACTGTCATCTTCAAGGATATATGTCTATAAATTGATTAATAACCTTGATTAAAATAAATGTTACTACTTATCATCATATGGTTTTAATTAGGGATATAAATTGATGATTTCACGAAATGGATTCCAAGACCTACTTTTAGAACTTGGCTTCGGATATCGGCTACACATAGTTTTGTCAGGTAAACCGTAAATCTTTTACTAACTATAAATATTTTGTTTGATTCACAAATTTTAAGCTTCAAGAAAAAGTTTTAGGAAAGGTGGTAAATGAAATGTGATAAATATATTTAAAAAATAATTAACTGAGCTTGACAAACATTACTCCGTAAAAGATAATATTTTAAGCATATTTCGGTTACCTTACTTTAATTAGCTTTAGTAACAAAATCTATTTGATTTTTTATAGAATTGACCTCTTATAGAAAACACACACTAATTGAAAAAAAAAATGATAAAACTAAATAGGGGGTTTTAACAAGGTATATCAACTATATACTATGTATATAATACAGTTTACAAATCTTCTCACATGTTACTATATACGAAATATACATATAGTCTCTATCGATGTGATGTAGATTAGCTGACACTAGCCGTTTGTTTATTAGCAAAGACAACTGTGATGAAAACGCCATTGTGAGGGAACGAGAGGGGAGATAAGAGGAGGAATCAGGTGCAGGACACATCTGCGAGTGACGAATTAATCAGAGAGAGCAAAAAGTTCAAGTTCTGGCTTGTGTAAGGTAAGCTATCTGTGGGAGACGGTTACTTTGCAGTTTAATGCTTAAATAAGTTATTGATACAATTCACTTTACTTTTCTAAGTGACAATTACTTATAAATTACAAAACGCTCAACCTAAACTTCACACAGTCTAAGTAAGCTTGACAATGAGTCATAGAAAAATATCTACTATACGATTTTAATACGAAACAGGTTGGTTCAACACGACACGGCTAAAATGGCTATCCCACCTACCTACTCACACACGCACAGGAATAGCAGGCATTAATTAATTGTTTATGAAAAAACATTACTTATGACAGCCACCATTCGTAAGGGTACAGCTTTACGAAATTCCATTCATGTGAAAATATTATATAAGTTAAAAGAATCGATTGGCAAACAGTATATTGTAATAGAATACAATATCTACTTTTTAGTGAAAAAATCTTTTATAGATACAAAATATTTAAATATATAAGTAACGATATTGGTTGAATTAACCTGTATGAAATATTTTTAGAAAATATATTAATAAATAAATGATGGTGAGAAGCTACTAAAAGTTACATGTTAGTAGTACATTTTAGTGTTTTTTGGCAGTAGTTATGTGAGTGACAAATACTTATCATTGACGTGTTTTAATATTACAGTAGATATATAGGAAAAAACTAAATTAAATTAAGCATTAATTAAATAGTATATCCATTAACTGTTATACAACTGTTTTCGTATTAAAAGTTACACTCACTCTTATAGTGTATAACATAAATATATTTAATATATATGTATATTAAATTACAAGCCAATTTCGTATAAGTTAAAGTTATTTCATTACTCTAATTTAAATATATAAATTGTTGTGTATTACTCTATGAACTGACCCCCTTACTATAAAAAGGGGTATTATTGAGGCGTTATTTAGAGACGTGTCCTTGAATAGTGCCAACGGCTACATTATTGAACATTTGACTGTAAACGGAAGAGTCTTACCACGTGCAAGGGACCGCGCAAGGAATACATTGAGGGCGTTACTTATAGACGTGTCCTTGAATAGTGCCAACGGCTACATTATTGAACATTTGACTGTTAACGGAAGAGTCTTACCACATGCAAGGGACCGCGCAGGGAATACATTGAGGGCGTTACTTAGAGACGTGTCCTTGAATAGTGCTAACGGCTACATTATTGAACTTTTGACTGTTAACGGAAGAGTCTTACCACGTGCAAGGGACCATGCAGGGAATACATAGAAGGCGTTACTTAGAGACGTGTCCTTGAATAGTGCCAACGGCTACATTATTGAACTTTTGACTGTTAACGGAAGAGTCTTACCATATGCAAGGGACCGTGCAGGGAATACATTGAGGGCATTACTTAGAGACGTGTTCTTGAATAGTGCCTACGGCTACATTATTGAACATTTGACTGTTAACGGAAGAGTCTTACCACATGCAAGGGACCGCGCAAGGAATACATTGAGGGCATTACTTAGAGACGTGTCCTTGAATAGTGCCTACGGCTACATTATTGAACATTTGACTGTTAACGGAAGAGTCTTACCACGTGCAAGGGACCATGCAGGGAATACATTGAGGGCGTTACTTAGAGACGTGTCCTTGAATAGTGCCTACGGCTACATTATTGAACATTTGTTAAAAGCAAGCTCGCAACAGGCTTTAATGTTTGATATTTACTAAGCAGAAGTACTGAAATAAACTGATGTGAAATAAAAACAGTCTTTATTAATGTGGGAAATATAACTACCACTTAACCACAAATGCACCATTTTTTGTAGTTTGTATGAGTAGTAACAATAAGACTCTATATTAAAACCAAGATGAATTTTAAATTATTAAATGACTCGTTTAAAACACTGCAATGCTAAATTTAACTATAATTTAAGACAAACTAACCTTGAATTTTCTCAGTTTCTAGATAATTTAAATTCAAATACTGGCTGGTCAAATCATTTTATTTCGTTTATATAAGTTTGTATTATTCCACAGTAAATATTTTAAAGATGGAACCGTCAGTTGAATACCGACAATTTGAACTTAACTAACCGATAGTTCTTTATGTTGTTTAATATATAGAATATTTTATATACGTAGTGTTATGTAATTGTGTCTAATATTTTGATACATTATTTATAGGATTCAGATAGCTCAACAGAGTCTCACTTTGATAAAACTAACCTAGATAAGAGGGTGTGCTTGTCTTTATTTATATGAGATAAAATCTTATTTCTAAAAAACGTGACATGGCACTTATTTATTTTGTTAGAGAGCCTCCATGTGGAATGTGGTATATTCTTTGTTGAGACAATTAAAGAAAATTACAAAAACCTATTGGTTGTCTATTAAATATACGTCATTACAAAGACATTAAAATACATTTTTAAAGTCATTATTACATCAAATAATAAGGGAAGATATAAACGTGATGTACAGTTACCACAGATATTCTCCTTCCACCGATTTTTTAATGTTATTATTCCTTACTCTATGACATTATTAAGTTTCAGGGTTAAATACTATAATACATTTTTTTAATATCTTATAGGTGTTACTTTACGCTGGATATTTAAAAATCCTTATATATGAAGGATTTATAGTATTGTGACTTAAACATCGTTTAAACTTTATTGTCAAAACTGAGGCAAAAATCGTACAAAGAACTAGTTTTTAAAATCTTCTTTTCTTATAGTTGTGATAGACTTTCTTCCATGCTTGTCCGAGTGTTACTATTATAAAATTCAGAAACCTGTATGTGTATTCTTGGATGTGTATTCTCAGCGGCTTCGTACCAAATCTGTGCTATGTGCACAATCTTTAGAAAAAAAACCTTAGAGTATTATGGTATTAATGGAAAAGTTGTTAGGAAAGAGATAGATAGACTTTTCAATGATTTGTGGATAAATAACCTGCCGAATTGCAGATAAATACTTATACATTTCTGAATTTCTCGAAGCAGTGGTTATATAAACTCGGATGTAGAGTGTAAAATAAATTAATAGCAAAATATAATATAAGTAATAAATAATGTAGTATAGCAAATATAAAACATTGTTTATTTTGAATTTTTAATTTAGTTCTATGAAAGTGAAGGACATTTTACTCACAAAAACAGTAGTAGATGGTCGTAAATAAGTTATTATAATTGGAAATATCTTAGAGAGATTACATTGAAGAGATTTTAAAATGTGGTTATAATCTAGAGGAGAGCCTGCACATGTCATCAGCCTCAGCCTATGTGAAGGCTAGAGTATACTTCTTAAATACAGCCCTCTACCTAGATTGTCTACACAAGCCGTTAACCACAACCAAGGTGAAGGCTAGAGTATACTTCTTAAATATAGCCCCCTACCTAGATTGCCTACACTCGCCGTTAACCACAGCCAAGGTGAAAGCTAGAGTATACTTCTTAAATATAGCCCCTACCTAGATTGCCTACACACGCCGTTAACCACAGCCAAGGTAAAGGCTAGAGTATACTTCTTAAATATAGCCCCTACCTAGATTGTTTACACTCGCCGTTAACCACAGCGAACTTGAAGGCTAGAGTATACTTCTTAAATATATCCCTCTACCTAGATTGTTTACACTCGCCGTTAACCACAGCGAACTTGAAGGCTAGAGTATACTTCTTAAATATAGCCCCTACCTACATTGTTTATACTCGCCGTTAACCACAGCCAAGGTGAAGGCTAGAGTATACTTCTTAAATACAGCCCTCTACCTAGAATGCCTACACTCACCACCAACCACAGCCAACGTGAAGGATATCGTATACTTCGTGAAATGCAGTCCTCTATCTAGATTGCCTACACACGCCATCAACCACAGCCAATGTGAATGCTAGAGTATACTTCTTAAATACAGTCCTCTGCCTAGATTGCCTACACTCGCCGTCAACTACAGCCAACGTGAAGGCTAGAGTATACTTCTTAAATATAGCCCCTACCTAGATTGCCTACACACGCCGTTAACCACAGCCAACGTAAAGGCTAGAGTATACTTCTTAAATATATCCTCTACCTAGATTGCCTACACACGCCGTTAACCACAGCCAACTTAAAGGCTAGAGTATACTTCTTAAATATAGCCCCTACCTAGATTGTTTACACTCGCCGTTAACCACAGCGAACTTGAAGGCTAGAGTATACTTCTTAAATATATCCCTCTACCTAGATTGCCTACACAAGCCGTTAACCACAGCCAAGGTGAAGGCTAGAGTATACTTCTTAAATATAGCGCTCTCCCTAGATTGCCTACACACGCCGTTAACCACACAAAACGTAAAGACTAGAGTATACTTCTTAAATACAGCCCTCTACCTAGAATGCCTACACTCGACACTAACCACAGCCAACGTGAAGGATATCGTATACTCGTGAAATGCAGTCCTCTATCTAGATTGCCTACACACGCCATCAACCACAGCCAATGTGAATGCTAGAGTATACTTCTTAAATACAGTCCTCTGCCTAGATTGCTACACACGCCCTCAACCACAGCCAACGTGAAGGCTAGAGTATACTTCTTACATGCAACCTTCTACCTAGATTGCCTACACTTGCCGTCAACCATAGCCGATGTGAAGGCTAGAGTATAGGCACATGTGAATAAAAACCTAGCAATTGCTTGTAGCATTAGGTAAAAGCATAAGCAATTGCTAGAAGTGAAAGCAAATCCTAAAAGTAATTAGGAGTTTAGGTGAATAATCTTTTGCTAGTGCTAGATAGTAAATGCCGAAACCAGATAGCAATTGCTTGGTATTTCCAATTGGGAATTCCTGTTTGTATCTTGTTGTGTTTTGTCAATCAGTATGTCATTAGTGGTCTAGTCTTCATAAAGTTAACCTGTGTCTGTAATTATGAGTTCATATGGAAGTGATGTTTTCGATGGTGAGGAAGATTTTTGTGCAAATTACCAGTTTGTGGAACTTATTAGTAAGTACCCTGTTGTATTAAATAAGTCTCAGATACCCAATATTAAAAAACAAAAAGAACAAGCTTATTTGAAATTAATTTCAGAATATGGGAAGGTATTCGGCAAAGAGACAACTGTTAACAAACTACAAAAGAAGATACACAATCTAAAAGGCGACCTTAAGAAAAAAAATGATAAAAATGCAACGGGAAACAAGAAAATTGTTTTAGAGGATTGGAAAAAAAAGCTGTTGATGTTATTAGAAGTTGATACAAACCCAACATTTACGAAGATTCCTTGTGCCAAAGGTGTAGGAACTTCTAATGATAATGCACAATCTCCAAGCACTTCCAACAGTACTACGTCTGTGGAACAATTGTCAAGACTGTGCAAATCAACTAGTGGTAAGAGGCAAAAGGTTCAACTACAGCTTTTTGAAACTGAATAAACCAAGAATATGGGAAATGCAGAACTACAAAGACTGGTGTTATTAGAACAACTGCAGTTAATCCGGATGCAGAAGGAAAAAGAAAGTATCATATTAGAAAAACTTAAACAAACAGAGGATCAGCAGTTAAACGTCGCCGAATATGGTGGAAAAACATACTTCTCCTTGTAAGCAAAGTTATCATCTACGTCCTAAGAGTGTTGTTTATGTTATTTAACATTAAATTGTGAAAGTATGATATAATTTTACCTATAATGGTTGTTTTGTTTAATATAAAGTAGGAACACAACTGGTCTTTTTCAGAAGGAAATTATGTGTTATATGTGAAATTGATTAGAATCTTTTATTTACAAGATCTGTACCAAAGTAAATACAAGTTTACATATTACTAATTACATTTTAATTCATCCCGTTTTCTTTGACCGTGTCTCCGTCTGGCGGCTTCATTTTCAGGCACTCCTTCTAATGCACCATCAGCATTATCTTGTTCCAATTCCGAGTCATTCCAAGAAAATTCATCTTGTAAATGTTTTGCTATGTTGTGTAGAGTTGCACGAGCTAAAACTATGGAAGGGACTTTATCCAATGCTACACGAATAGGATTTTGAAGGATAGAAAATCTTTTTTTTTAACTGGCCAAAGCATCTCTCAATTATTACTCTTTTTTTAGCATGTATTTTGTTGTAAGCTTTTTCTTCTTGTGTCATTGGATTTTCGTAGGGGGTCATTAACCATGGACTTATTCCATAGCCACTATCATCAAGGATAACAGCATTTACCTGTGCTCTGTTCATGACATCATAAATCGCTGAGTTTCTTAAAATTCTGCTGTCATGGACAGAACCAGGCCACTGTGCATCTATACTGGTAAATTTTTCTTGTGCATTACAAGTAGCTTGATTATTTATAGTGGTTACACCCTTCCTGTTAACATAATCAACTCCAAACAAAGTTGGTTTAGAAATAGGAATGTGTGTGCAGTCAATAGCGGTAAACGCAGTTGGAAAGTTGAAACGTCGTCCATTCTACTTTTGCTTCATCAATTCCTCTGCCAGTAGGAAATATAACCCACTCCTTAGATTTATCCACAATTTTTCTAAAACAAAGGGTACAGTTTTTGTCACCGTTGATCTACTGAAACCTAGGTCCTCTGCAATACCATTTTGATAACCCGGGTCTGCCAAAAAGCGAAGAAATACCATCATCCTCTGTTTTGATGACAAAGCTTTCCCTCTAGTTTCTGTGTACTCACTCAAAAAATGGTCTGCCAGCCACTCAACATTATTTTCTGTAAAGCGATACAATTCCTTATACCTGTCAATATCACACTCAACACGTTCACGGTAATGTTCCTGTTTCCGAACACGTACAAACTGAGCCATTTTAAACACATCTGGTCACTTCAAGAACTTTTTAGCATGTGAAGGGGCATGCTTGATAATTCTCTAGCATTTGCTGACACTTTTAAGCAAAAGGCAAGTTTTATTCACATCCATTTGCTGAAACGTCTAGCATTTGTTAACCAGTTTAGCAATTGCTAACGAGTCAAGCAGTTCCTTAAAGTAAAAGCTTTTGCTATTTTTTTATTTACATGAAATGAAGCTTTTGCTTAGAAAATCCCTAGTAAAAGCAATTGCTAGGTTTTATTCACATCACCCATAGTTCTTAAATGCAGCCTTCTACCTAGATTGCCTACACTCGCCTTCAACCACAGCCAACGTGAAGGCTAAAATATAGTTCTTAAATGCAGCCTTCTACCTAGATTGCCTACCTCGGCGTCAACCACAGCCAACGTGAAGGCTAGAGTATAGTTCTTAAATGCAGCCTTCTACCTAGATCGCCTACACTCGCCGTCAACCACAGCCAACTTGAAGGCTAGAATATAGTCCTTAAATGCAGCCTTCTACCTAGATTGCCTACACTCGGCGTCAAGCACAGCCAACGTGAAGGCTAGAGTATAGTTCTTAAATGCAGCCTTCTACCTAGATTGCCTACCTCGGCGTCAACCACAGCCAACGTGAAGGCTAGAGTATAGTTCTTAAATGCAGCCTTCTACCTAGATTGCCTACAATCGGCGTCAACCACAGCCAACGTGAAGGCTAGAGTATAGTTCTTAAATGCAGCCTTCTACCTAGATTGCCTACACTCGCCGTTAACCACAGCCAACGTGAAGGCTAGAGTATAGTTCTTAAATGCAGCCTTCTACCTAGATTGCCTTCCTCGGCGTCAACCACAGTCAACGTGAAGGCTAGAGTATAGTTCTTAAATGCAGCCTTCTACCTAGATCGCCTACACTCGCCGTCAACCACAGCCAACGTCAAGGCTAGAATATAGTCCTTAAATGCAGCCTTCTACCTAGATTGCCTACACTCGGCGTCAAGCACAGCCAACGTGAAGGCTAGAGTATAGTTCTTAAATGCAGCCTTCTACCTAGATTGCCTACCTCGGCGTCAACCACAGCCAACGTGAAGGCTAGAATATAGTTCTTAAATGCAGCCTTCTACCTAGATCGCCTACAATCGGCGTCAACCACAGCCAACGTGAAGGCTAGAGTATAGTTCTTAAATGCAGCCTTCTACCTAGATTGCCTACACACGCCATCAACCACAGCCAATGTGCCAACGTGAAGGCTAGAGTATACTTCTTAAATATAGCCCCTACATAAATTGCCTACACACGCCGTTAACCACAGCCAACGTAAAGGCTAGAGTATACTTCTTAAATATATCCTCTAACTAGATTGCCTACACACGCCGTTAACCACAGCCAACGTGAAGGCTAGAGTATAGTTCTTAAATGCAGCCTTCTACCTAGATTGCCTTCCTCGGCGTCAACCACAGCCAACGTGAAGGCTAGAGTATAGTTCTTAAATGCAGCCTTCTACCTAGATCGCCTACACTCGCCGTCAACCACAGCCAACGTGAAGGCTAGAATATAGTCCTTAAATGCAGCCTTCTACCTAGATTGCCTACACTCGGCGTCAAGCACAGCCAACGTGAAGGCTAGAGTATAGTTCTTAAATGCAGCCTTCTACCTAGATTGCCTACCTCGGCGTCAACCACAGCCAACGTGAAGGCTAGAATATAGTTCTTAAATGCAGCCTTCTACCTAGATCGCCTACAATCGGCGTCAACCACAGCCAACGTGAAGGCTAGAGTATAGTTCTTAAATGCAGCCTTCTACCTAGATTGCCTACACACGCCATCAACCACAGCCAATGTGCCAACGTGAAGGCTAGAGTATACTTCTTAAATATAGCCCCTACATAAATTGCCTACACACGCCGTTAACCACAGCCAACGTAAAGGCTAGAGTATACTTCTTAAATATATCCTCTAACTAGATTGCCTACACACGCCGTTAACCACAGCCAACGTAAAGGCTAGAGTATACTTCTTAAATATAGCCCCTACCTAGATTGTTTACACTCGCCGTTAACCACAGCGAACTTGAAGGCTAGAGTATACTTCTTAAATATATCCCTCTACCTAGATTGCCTACACAAGCCGTTAACCACAGCCAACGTGAAGGCTAGAGTATAGTTCTTAAATGCTGCCTTCTACCTAGATTGCCTACACTCGCCGTTAACCACAGCCAACGTGAAGGCTAGAGTATAGTTCTTAAATGCAGCCTTCTACCTAGATTGCCCACACTCGCCGTTAACCACAGCCAACGTGAAGGCTAGAGTATAGTTCTTAAATGCAGCCTTCTACCTAGATTGCCTACACTCAGCGTCAACCACAGCCAACGTGAAGGCTAGAGTATAGTTCTTAAATGCAGCCTTCTACCTAGATTGCCTACACTCGCTGTTAACCACAGCCAACGTGAAGGCTAGAGTATAGTTCTTAAATGCAGCCTTCTACCTAGATTGCCCACACTCGCCGTTAACCACAGCCAACGTGAAGGCTAGAGTATAGTTCTTAAATGCAGCCTTCTACCTAGATTGCCTACAATCGGCGTCAACCACAGCCAACGTGAAGGCTAGAGTATAGTTCTTAAATGCAGCCTTCTACCTAGATTGCCTACACTTGGCGTCAACCACAGCCAACGTGAATGCTAGAGTATGCAGCTCCTTGAAATAAAGCCGTCAACTGTAGTTGCCTTCGTTTTAACTGTGTGCTTTTTCTTAAGTAATAATCCGTTGATTTATGACATTTGAATCGTATAGTTCAGTTTTATTAAATCTAAATTTCTACTATTTAATCCGATTTTAAAAAAGCAGCATTCATTCACCCAGCGTACATTTGCGGGTTGCGTTCCTACCGACCCATATACGTACAGTGTTGATGATGAGTTATTGATATCCATTTTCCTTAAACACGAGTAGATATTTCAGACATAATGTTTCAAATTCTTAAAATTGTTGGTTTGTAAGATAAAATCTAGTTAACTTAATAAACTAGTAGAACTAGTAGACTAAATCTAATAGCTTTACCAGTTATCCAATTGTTATCTTTTATATTTCTAAAAATGAAACCAATGAATAAATCAAGATGTTTCTTGTTTTCTTTATCTACAAACAAGTATATTTAAATTAAGTATAGCCCATTTGGCTAAAAAATTTAAAATTAGTTTTCAAACAACTTCTTCGATACAGTTAAAATTAACAAACTCCTATAGAGTTTTATTTTCAAAATGTTTTACGTTTATCCATCGTCCCTACTCCTTGTAACGATTACTTTTAGTCAGTACCAACCAGTCATTAAACTGTTTAGATTCTCTGTTTCTCGTGACACATGAAATTATAGACATTTTGTTTTTCTAAATGCTTTTGGCTGATATCCGAGTCCACTTATATTTATAATGATTTGTTACAGCAAAAACAAGCGTTTTTTTTCTTTTTACGTATAATTCAACAATTTAACTGTTGACATCTGTTCAACTGTGCTCTTTAATTTACAAACGCGTATATTTTTATCTTATGGAATAGGTCCGTACCGTTACAATATTTGTTGATAAGTTAAATGTTTTATATTAATATAGTTGTTAAGGTTGTAACTTATATTTTATAGCTGTTTTAGAGTTTAATTATGAGTTGAAATAAATTGTTTGTATATTATATGTCTTATATGCTCAAAAGGTTTTACGAAAGTTGAAAAAAAGCTTTTTTGGATCGATTTGATACTAAACATTGAACCTCCACGCAATATAGTATTTGTTCATTGGCTCATTTGTAATTTGAATGTTCATATCTGTACAGTGCAAGTCACTAAAGAAATCACATTCAATAAAGCACGTATTTAGTGTCGCTGTGAACTAATTATAGCAGAGTAATATTGAAGTCAAGTATTGGAACTGACACTAGCAGCTGTGTAGAGGTGGAGGTAGAGTGGAGGGGAGGGTGTCAAAAACACTCTCGAGAGCGGCTGGCAAGATGGAGGGCTTTCTGATTTCATTTCTATTCACAATTCCATAATATATTTTAATTTCATAGTTTAATATTCCAGTTTTATAGCTTAGCTTTTTTATAACTGCACTTTTATTTTTTAGATATTGATTTGTTATTTACTTAAGAAACATAGTTTCAATATAACTGAATTTGTTGTTTTTTATTTCATTGGATATATTTCTATAAATTTTCAATATTTGGATCAGTTATCATAAATTCTACTACTACACTAAACAAACCCTTCCAAAATTTAAATTACAAGAGTATCTATGTTAATTATCTCAATAAAATAATATAATATAGTAAATATAAAAAAATAATATATAATAAAATAAAACTAGAATATATCCTAGATTCAATGTATTAACGAAAATATATTAAAGATATCTATAATTATATAAACTATTAAGAATATAAAACACATCTCTCAGAGAAAAGTTATATTCAAAATGTTTGCCAATTGCTTTAAAATTTTACTAACTTAGTTTTTAAGTTTCAAATTTTTAATTGTTTAATCTTTGTTACAATTAATATGCATATTTTCTGGAAAATGCTCTTAAAAACTTGACCTTGAGTTAAACTTGAACGCATTTAAATTCATGATCACACGTATCAATTAAATCAAAAGAAATATATCAAATCGTCAATAAATCAAAACAAAAAATAATATAGTAATAATAGAAATACACTATAAATGATAAACAGAAAATAAATGAAGTTACATAAATTTATATGCTGTTTACATAATACATATTGTAATATGCTGTAACAACATTTAGGGTAAACCAAATGACTCACTAAACAGCTACAGACAGAACTTTTTTTAATAATTTTAAGAAGAAAAAATTGGTTTCCATTTTAAATGCAATACATAGTTTTGCTCAATACTAAAGGCCCTTACTCGACAGGCAATAAAGTATAGGGGATCAACACAGCTGCCACCTGGTGCTCTGTCTGTGAACTGTTCACACAGTGGATTGGACTTAGTAGATTGACTGCACTTCGGAAAGTCGCCACTTTGAAACAAATTTACTCTCTTTATTTTGTGACCCAATTCTTAGTGTATAGTTTTCGCTTTGTCCAAATTCTATACAAACTTTTATTAATTTTTTGTAGTATTATAATTTATGAAATATAGTAATACAATCCATAGCTCCACTATCTACATTTCTCTATGAATAAATTAAAAAAGTACTTTTACAGCAGTAGTTGTGCATAAATTGCACAATATTAGCGTTTTTATATATTAAACATATTTTTAATTGTACTATAAAAAAGTAATAGATTGGCAAACATAAAACTATTTAAACTATTTACTATTGTACATTTCATCTTTATAATTTAAATGACATTAGAACTATCAAACATTTCACAAAATAGTAGCAACAATTGAATAAACACCTCATACAGAGAGTGTCATCTGATTGGTAGATAACGTTACGTTAAGAGTAAATAGATATATGTAGATATCAGTAGACGAGTGATTTGCTGTTTTATTTGAAGACTATTCGCTTACTAAACAAATGCACTGGCATTCCAAAAAATACAATTATTTCTTTTTCAGAATAAAGGATTTGGCAGAAAATTTATATTTTGTAACCATTCTTAATCCTATTCCTTCAACGCCTTCAAAAAAATAATAAATACTATTTCGTTAATCGTTCAGTCACATTAATCATTCAAGTAGTTTGTGACAGAGTATTTTTCTCCACACAATTCTGGATAACAAAACAAGACCAATTAAAGTACCTGTGGTAGTCAAGGCAAGACTACCTGATTAGCAGTTTAATGTATCTTAGTTCCTCATTAACGTACAAGATGGCAAACACAAACGTGAACTAGGCTACGTGTGATAAACGGCCCTTCATCAGGTGCGAGGGCTCGGTGATATTCAGGCTCACGCCTCCGTGTCACTGTCGATCCCTAAGGAAATTGCGTCAATTTATTCCCGACACGTCCTAGTAATCCTGGACTCCAACGAAATATGACAGGACTCCACGCCCCATATTTAGTGAAGCAACATTTTCCGTTTGTATAGCGAAAAAAATACACACAAAGTATGAAACAAGACAAATTGCGTTTCATTTACTATGTTGGCGGTGTTTTTGTAGATATTTGTTGTATTTTATGTAATACTCAACACACTACAGTCCTTAGTTTGTTCATAGTAGAGTAAAATGATGTATTATTTTTAAAATGTTGGGTATTTTTTTCGGATGTCCCCGCATACGGCAAAGATTGTCTACCAAGTCTAGGACTAAACTAAACTTACAAACAGTGTTCGTTTGATATTGGTCACATAGTTATGACCTGCAAGGAAATAATAATTAGTGACGTCACTTTAATTATCAATCGGTACCTTCGGTATTTATATTATATTTGTATGCACTTCCACCATGGGTTGTGAAGTTAGGTTTGGTTAGGTTGTATGCACTTGCACCATGGGTTTTGAAATTAGGTTTGGTTAGGTTGAATGCACTTCCACCATGGGTTGTGAAGTTAGGTTTGGTTAGGTTGTATGCACTTCCACCATTGGTTGTGAAGTTAGATTTGGTTAGGTTGTATGCACTTCCACCATTTGTTGTGAAGTTAGGTTTGGTTAGGTTGTATGCACTTCCACCATTTGTTGTGAAGTTAGGTTTGGTTGTATGCACTTCCACCATGGGTTGTGAAGTTAGGTTTTGTTAGGTTGTATGCACTTCCACCATTTGTTGTGAAGTTAGGTTTGGTTAGGTTGTATGCACTTCCACCATTTGTTGTGAAGTTAGGTTTGGTTAGGTTGTATGCACTTCCACCATTTGTTGTGAAGTTAGGTTTGGTTGTATGCACTTCCACCATTTGTTGTGAAGTTAGGTTTGGTTAGGTTGTATGCACTTCCACCATTTGTTGTGAAGTTAGGTTTGGTTGTATGCACTTCCACCATTTGTTGTGAAGTTAGGTTTGGTTAGGTTGTATGCACTTCCACCATTTGTTGTGAAGTTAGGTTTGGTTAGGTTGTATGCACTTCCACCATTTGTTGTGAAGTTAGGTTTGGTTAGGTTGTATGCACTTCCACCATTTGTTGTGAAGTTAGGTTTGGTTAGGTTGTATGCACTTCCACCATGGGTTGTGAAGTTAGGTTTGGTTAGGTTGTATGCGCTTCCACCATTTGTTGTGAGGTTATGTTTGGTTAGGTTGTATGCGCTTCCACCATTTGTTGTGAAGTTAGGTTTGGTTAGGTTGTATGCACTTCCACCATGGGTTGTGAAGTTAGGTTTGGTTAGGTTGTATGCACTTCCACCATTTGTTGTGAAGTTAGGTTTGGTTAGGTTGTTTGCACTTCCACCATGGGTTGTGAAGTTAGGTTTGGTTAGGTTGTATGCACTTCCACCATTTGTTGTGAAGTTATGTTTGGTTAGGTTGTATGCGCTTCCACCATTTGTTGTGAAGTTAGGTTTGGTTAGGTTGTATGCACTTCCACCATGGGTTGTGAAGTTATGTTTGGTTAGGTTGTATGCGCTTCCACCATTTGTTGTGAAGTTAGGTTTGGTTAGGTTTTATGCACTTCCACCATGGGTTGTGAAGTTATGTTTGGTTAGGTTGTATGCACTTCCACCATGGGTTGTGAAGTTAGGTTTGGATAGGTTGTATGCACTTCCACCATGGGTTGTGAAGTTATGTTTGGTTAGGTTGTATGCGCTTCCACCATTTGTTGTGAAGTTAGGTTTGGTTAGGTTGTATGCACTTCCACCATGGGTTGTGAAGTTAGGTTTGGTTAGGTTGTATGCACTTCCACCATTTGTTGTGAAGTTAGGTTTGGTTAGGTTGTATGCACTTCCACCATGGGTTGTGAAGTTAGGTTTGGTTAGGTTGTATGCGCTTCCACCATTTGTTGTGAAGTTAGGTTTGGTTAGGTTGTATGCGCTTCCACCATTTGTTGTGAAGTTAGGTTTGGTTAGGTTGTATGCGCTTCCACCATTTGTTGTGAGGTTATGTTTGGTTAGGTTGTATGCGCTTCCACCATGGGTTGTGAAGTTAGGTTTGGTTAGGTTGTATGCGCTTCCACCATTTGTTGTGAGGTTATGTTTGGTTAGGTTGTATGCGCTTCCACCATTTGTTGTGAAGTTAGGTTTGGTTAGGTTGTATGCGCTTCCACCATTTGTTGTGAAGTTAGGTTTGGTTAGGTTGTATGCGCTTCCACCATGGGTTGTGAAGTTAGGTTTGGTTAGGTTGTATGCGCTTCCACCATTTGTTGTGAGGTTATGTTTGGTTAGGTTGTATGCGCTTCCACCATTTGTTGTGAAGTTAGGTTTGGTTAGGTTGTATGCGCTTCCACCATTTGTTGTGAAGTTAGGTTTGGTTAGGTTGTATGCGCTTCCACCATTTGTTGTGAAGTTAGGTTTGGTTAGGTTGTATGCACTTCCACCATTTGTTGTGAAGTTAGGTTTGGTTAGGTTGTATGCACTTCCACCATTTGTTGTGAAGTTAGGTTTGGATAGGTTGTATGCACTTCCACCATGGGTTGTGAAGTTAGGTTTGGTTAGGTTGTATGCGCTTCCACCATTTGTTGTGAAGTTAGGTTTGGTTAGGATTGAATAAATATAAGTTGACGAGTCTCGGCTTGCATTTATAAATTCTCTATAAATATATATTAATATGAACGTTATACTTTATTTGACAATTAATCATCGCTAAACAAATCTGGGGACATTCCGAAAAAACCTTTGAAAGCTTTGAAGTTATACTTCTTTGCGCCCGTTAGACACTTTGGGATGGGATGTTGGTCGAGAAACCGCGTCACGCTGAAAAGTAAGAACAAATTTTTAAGAACTATCGATTAATCGATTGTTAATCGAAGAAATTACTGATAATGATAATATAGGTGTATAATATAATAATGAAGTCACGTATAATATATTGAAGATAAATATATTGAATAATATTGAAAAATGTCTTATATTTCATTTATATATCCTGTCTGTTTGTGTGCGTGAGTGGGTGTATGAGAATGACCAAAGAAGTATAACTTCCACCGTGTGGTCCGACGCAAACCCAATTTTTTTTTTTATTCGTAGTATGGATTAGAAAGTTATCTTTAAACATCATTAGGAAGGTCTTCTATTTAACCGGGTTATATATAGTACATTTATATGGTTGTAATATTTCATTTCCCTTTTAACGCAGTTACAATTTACGAACTGTATTTTCTTCCAAATTCTAATTTAATTTACTTTCCTGATTATTCTTATAGAATTAATATTACAAATTTTAATAATGCCTAATATTTCAAGACTTTCTCAATAAGAAATTAAGTTTTTTTACAATTACTATAAAATGAGTTTATCTTTCCGTTAATTTAAATGCTAAATATAATTTGAAAATGACTGGCTATTTTCAAGCACGTCGCGACGTCAGAGCATTTGCTTGTAATGAGACGAGTCTCGTCTTTAAAATCTCTTTCATAGAAACTAAAAATACTACTAAAAGTATAAAACCACTTACTTAGCCTAAGTGTCTTACATTATAATTTCTTACTTTCCTCTAATTAAATACTTAGGTTGTTAAGTGTACCATACCTATCAATGACCATACCTATTAATGACCATACCTATGAATGACCATACCTATTAATGACACGTGGACAATGTTACGATATCTAAATTAGTATGATCATTATCACTTTTGAGTGTTTATATTTATTTAATTCAATAGCCTCTTTAATTGAATTAGTAATTTTAAGTGGGCCTACCTGCTAAAGAAAAAATATAAATTGATCATATTTAAGTATTAACTTCAATCTAAATATCAGAAAAGTAAGTAAATATGAATGACACCAAATAAATGTTGAACGAAGTTTATTTTTATTAATAATATAAATACTTAGTCGGTATTGCCTGTTATGTTCACAGGTTAACCTTAATGTCCCACCTACCCATACACGTACAGTATGTGGACCTACCCAGCCACCCATACACGTACAGTATGTGGACCCACCCAGCCGCCCATACACGTACAGTATGTGGACCCACCCACCCGCCCATACTCGTACAGTATGTGGACCTACCCAGCCGCCCATACACGTACAGTATGTGGACCCACCCAGCCGCCCATACACGTACAGTATGTGGACCTACCCAGCCACCCATACACGTACAGTATGTGGACCCACCCAGCCGCCCATACACGTACAGTATGTGGACCTACCCAGCCACCCATACACGTACAGTATGTGGACCCACCCAGCCACCCATACACGTACAGTATGTGGACCTACCCACCCACCCATACTCGTACAGTATGTGGACCCACCCAGCCGCCCATACACGTACAGTATGTGGACCTACCCAGCCACCCATACACGTACAGTATGTGGACCCACCCAGCCACCCATACACGTACAGTATGTGGACCCACCCAGCCACCCATACACGTACAGTATGTGGACCCACCCACCCGCCCATAACTCGTACAGTATGTGGACCCACCCAGCCGCCCCATACACGTACAGTATGTGGACCTACCCAGCCGCCCATACACGTACAGTATGTGGACCCACCTAGCCACCCATACACGTACAGTATGTGGACCCACCCAGCCGCCCATACACGTACAGTATGTGGACCCACCCAGCCGCCCATACACGTACAGTATGTGGACCCACCCACCCGCCCATACACGTACAGTATGTGGACCTACCCAGCCGCCCATACACGTACAGTATGTGGACCCACCCAGCCGCCCATACACGTACAGTATGTGGACCCACCCACCCGCCCATACTTGTACAGTATGTGGACCTACCCAGCCGCCCATACACGTACAGTATGTGGACCCACCCAGCCGCCCATACACGTACAGTATGTGGACCCACCCAGCCACCCATACAGTACAGTATGTGGACCCACCCAGCCACCCATACACGTACAGTATGTGGACCCACCCAGCCACCCATACACGTACAGTATGTGGACCCACCCAGCCGCCCATACACGTACAGTATGTGGACCCACCCACTCGCCCATACTCGTACAGTATGTGGACCTACCCAGCCGCCCATACACGTACAGTATGTGGACCCACCCAGCCGCCCATATACGTACAGTATGTGGACCCACCCAGCCACCCATACAGTACAGTATGTGGACCCACCCAGCCACCCATACACGTACAGTATGTGGACCCACCCAGCCACCCATACACGTACAGTATGTTGACCTACCCAGCCGCCCATACACGTACAGTATGTGGACCCACCCAGCCGCCCATACACGTACAATATGTGGACTCACCCAGCCGTCCATACACGTACAGTATGTGGACTCACCCAGCCGCCCCTACACGTAAAATAATGTATGACAACACATAACCTTAAAAAATTCTTTTGCTGACTTTGAAGAGTGTGCTACACTGACTGTTAGCCTGTCAGGTAGTTAAAGGAGGCTGCGGTTTGTTTGATTATGGCAGAGGGTAACACTTCGTCATGAACATAAGTTCTAGATTATCTTTCTTGACCCTGACTAAGAGCTGCACTCAAACACTGTACAAACCTACATCAATCCTTCTAGGGATCTACAGAGAGTGTCAAAAAATTAAGAACGTCTATAATTCGAATGACTGAAATTAGATGTTTTTCAACTATATAAACTTGTATTGGATAATTTATTCGTAAATTATTAAACGAAAAATCTCACTTTAATTCATTTTCTATCAATTAAAGACTATGTAATTTTACTTTCTGTAACTATTTATTATTGGGGTTGTTAAGTACAAAAAATATTACTGTTCAAAAGTAATTACTACAAATTAATTAAGTGAAATTAATTTTAATTTCTCTTACCTGCCACCAATCTACGTAGAAGCACTTTATACGGAATATAAGATTTTTAATGTACTAACCAATATAATATAATAATATTATTTTATGTACGTCTATAGACGGATTGTCCGAAATACAGTTTTCTTGTCACGTGACTGAGTTGTGCTTACAATAACAGCACACACAGCGCACACTCGTTATCATTACCTTAATTAAACATTTTGTTTGTCAGATGGATTACAGTTTGACAGTTTGGGCCACGGGTGTTTTCATTTGTCCCAACTCATTAGCCGCTGAAATGAGCAGGGCAATATCAGTTGACTTTACATCACAACTTTTTTAATTTGCATTGCATTGAAGAATAAAATTAACTACCAATTTGCCAAGGGACGTTTGTCGTGTAGCATATATATAAAATACGTATTACCAACCGATAAGTGCCAAAATATATTACATTTTAATAATGTATACGTAGTATATCAAGAAGTGACCAAGTCTAATATTTATTAGGGTGGAAAGAACATTTTTACCGATTTGTTATTTTATTGTTCTACAAAATGAATTACGTTTTAGTGTTAATAATACGCAAGAAACTTGTAAACTTACGCACAACACTTTTATAGTTAACGAATTAATTGGTTTTAAGAGGCTCACGTTAGCTAAGAAAAATACATGAAACCATTTTAGATACAAAAAAGGATCATTAAGAATAAGAAATGAAAAAGATTATGTGTACTGTAAGGTTGTACTTATGAGATGGATGGATCCACAATAGTGAAACACGATTATATAAAAACAAATTAAAAATTGTATAAAATTTGGATATTTAGACTGTAATGTACTGTATTAGGTAATATATAACATCAAATCTTGGTCTAGTTTTAATCTATAAGAAGTGTTGTGTAGCCCTCGAACCCATCTGAAATACAGATAAGATTACTGGTAGCCCTCGCACCCTTCTGAAACAGAGAAGATTACTGGTAGCCCTCGCACTCATATGAAATGCAGATAAGATCACTGGTAGCCCTCGCACCCTTCTGAAACACAGAGAAGATTACTGGTAGCCCTCGCACTCATCTGAAATATAGATAATATTACTGGTAGACCTCAAACCTATCTGAAATATAGGTAAGATTACTGGCAGTCCTCGCACCTCTCTGAAACACAGATAAGATTACTGATAGTCCTCGCACCCATCTGAAATACAGATAAGATTACTGGTAGCCCTCGCACCTATCTGAAATACAGATAAGATTACTGGTAGCCCTCGCACCTACCTGAAATACAGATAAGATTACTGGCAGTCCTCGCACCCATCTGAAATATAAATAAGATTAGTGGTAGCCCTCGCACCTATCTGAAACTCAGATAAGATTACTGGTAGCCCTCGCACCTATCTGAAACTCAGATAAGATTACTGGTAGCCCTCGCACCTATCTGAAACTCAGATAAGATTACTGGTAGCCCTCGCACCTACCTGAAATACAGATAAGATTACTGGCAGTCCTCGCACCCATCTGAAATATAAATAAGATTAGTGGTAGCCCTCGCACCTATCTGAAACTCAGATAAGATTACTGGTAGCCCTCGCACCTATCTGAAACTCAGATAAGATTACTGGTAGTCCTCGCACCCATCTGAAATGCAGATAAGATTACTGGTAGCCCTCACACCTATCTGAAATACAGATAAGATTACTGGTAGCCCTCGCACCTATCTGAAATACAGATAAGATTACTGGTAGCCCTCGCACCTACCTGAAATACAGATAAGATTACTGGCAGTCCTCGCACCCATCTGAAATATAAATAAGATTACTGGTAGTCCTCGCACCCATCTGAAATGCAGATAAGATTACTGATAGTCCTCGCACCCATCTGAAATACAGATAAGATTACTGGTAGCCCTCGCACCTATCTGAAATACAGATAAGATTACTGGTAGCCCTCGCACCTACCTGAAATACAGATAAGATTACTGGCAGTCCTCGCACCCATCTGAAATATAAATAAGATTACTGGTAGCCCTCGCACCCATCTGAAACTCAGATAAGATTACTGGTAGCCCTCGCACCTATCTGAAACTCAGATAAGATTACTGGTAGTCCTCGCACCCATCTGAAATGCAGATAAGATTACTGGTAGCCCTCACACCCTTCTGAAACACGGATAAGATTACTGGTAGTTCTCGCACCCATCTGAAATACAGATAAGATTACTGGTAGCCCTCACACCCTTCTGAAACACCGATAAGATTACTGGTAGCCTTCGTACTCATTCGAAATACAGATAAGATAACAGGTAGCCCTCGCACTCATTCGAAATACAGATAAGATTACTGGTAGCCCTCGCACCTACCTGAAATACAGATAAGATTACTGGCAGTCCTTGCACCCATCTGAAATATAAATAAGATTACTGGTAGCCCTCGCACCCATCTGAAACTCAGATAAGATTACTGGTAGCCCTCGCACCTATCTGAAACTCAGATAAGATTACTGGTAGCCCTCGCACCCTTCTGAAACACCGATAAGATTACTGGTAGCCTTCGTACTCATTCGAAATACAGATAAGATAACAGGTAGTCCTCGCACTCATCTGAAAGACCGATAAGATGACTTGTATATAAACTAACTCATCATAGTTTTAATTAGTTGTTTACTGTTAATGCATTATGAAAACCTTTAAATAAATATTTCTGTGTTTTTTTAGGTAAGCTCGTGCTAAGTCCTCATTAGACGTGGTAAGATACATTACTATGTATTTCTACATTATAAAATAAATAATGTATTTCATAAGTTGGCTATCTCAGTAGTTTCCAACGTAAATAAGGTTAAAAGAGGTTAAAATGTGTCAGTTGTTAATAGGGTTCAATCGTATTTTACCATTACTGCAGGCGTGCATTCTTCAGTCCAGATACTCAATTATTCTCGCAATTGGCATCCTCATATTATCAGCATATTGACAGCCCTATGTGTCTGGGAGGGCCGGTGGGTCAGTATTACTATAGAAGCCTGGGAGGGTGGGTGGGCGAGTTCAACTGTACATGACTGAAAGGGCGGGTGTGTACTACCACTGTACGTGTCTAGGAGGGTTAGAGACTTGTAAATAGTCTATTTCGTCCTATATAGCCAACACATTGAGCTATTTCACTCAGAATAGACTATCATACTCTACAATCCACACACAACCTTCTAAGGTTAGGTGACAGACAGGTCTGTCTGGTCCTAACCTCACATTACATAATAAAGAATTTGTTGTATTTTCATTACAACAGATATTCGCAACCTAGAGTCTCAACTATTCGGTCACCACAGACTCTCATATTTAACAATCTATAAATACACTAAACTCACCTTACAACAGCTATCTACACAGATCAGAGGCTCGACCACAATACTTCAGCTATCAATGTGTTCACTCAACTATCATCACAACAGACTTCCATACCTTATAAAACCCCAATCCTGCTTTTACATTAGGTAGGCCTATCTACATTTAAGATATTATTAATTGTTATTAACTCACATATTATTAATTGTTCATTCAAATTAAATATATATTTGCAATGAGTACTATTTTGTTAATTCATGAGGTAAATTACCTTCCATTTCTAAAATAATTATGACTACTTTCTATTCAGGATTCATTAAGTTAAAACTAAGCCATATAATTAAACTCTTCATTGTTAAAATTAAAAACAATTCGAACAAACCATTCAATAGCTAACACAAAGACTAAAGGTAATGAGAAAGACAAGGCTAGGAGGGGAAACGCTAATCACATTTATTGGTGTTTTAGCCATATTAGGCATTATCTTGTGTTAGATGATTGATTTGTCTACTATTATATTTAAATGTTCACCTAATGTTGGGTTCAGTAATAAATTATAGGTTAATAAAACCTAAAACATTAACCAGCCTTAAGATTTAAGTTTGTCAAGTGTATCCCAAGATGTTTATAATTCTAATTACATACAAGAATTAATTGGTAAATGTCATATTATAATCCATTACATATTAAGTTATTCGAGTGTTGATTAGCCATTTCGTTATATATTAGAAAGGAAGGTGATGTATTCAGAATAATTTTGTGAATGATTTTGGGCATTTTGTTAAGATAGTATAGTACTTTTCACAATAAATAAACACAGTAACCTAACAACAAGGACTGTACCGTGCCACCGCAGTTAGGCCACATACTCTTTACAACAAATCAACACAGTAACCTAACAACAAGGACTGCACCGTGCCACCGCAGTTAGGCCACATACTCTTTACAACAAATCAACACAGTAACCTAACAACAAGGACTGCACCGTGCCACCGCAGTTAGGCCACATACTCTTTACAACAAATCAACACAGTAACCTATCAACAAGGACTGCACCATGCCACCGCAGTTAGGCCACATACTCTTTACAACAAATCAACACAGTAACCTAACAACAAGGACTGCACCGTGCCACCGCAGTTAGGCCACATACTCTTTACAACAAATCAACACAGTAACCTAACAACAAGGACTGCACCGTGCCACCGCAGTTAGGCCACATACTCTTTACAACAAATCAACACAGTAACCTAACAACAAGGACTGCACCGTGCCACCGCAGTTAGGCCACATACTCTTTACAACAAATCAACACAATAACCTAACAACAAGGACTGCACCGTGCCACCGCAGTTAGGCCACATACTCTTTACAACAAATCAACACAATAACCTAACAACAAGGAGTGCACCGTGCCACCGCAGTTAGGCCACATACTCTTTACAACAAATCAACACAATAACCTAACAACAAGGACTGCACCGTGCCACTGCAGTTAGGCCACATACTCTTTACAACAAATCAACACAGTAACCGAACAACAAGGACTGCACCGTGCCACCGCAGTTTGGCCACATACTCTTTACAACAAATCAACACAGTAACCCAACAACAAGGACTGCACCGTGCCACCTCAGTTTGGCCACATATTCTTTACAACAAATCAACACAGTAACCTAACATCAAGGACTGCACTGTGCCACCGCAGTTAGGCCACATATTCTTTACAACAAATCAACACAGTAACCTAACAACAAGGACTGCACCGTGCCACCGCAGTTAGGCCACATACTCTTTACAACAAATCAACACATTAACCTAACAACAAGGACTGCACCGTGCCACCGCAGTTAGGCAGTAACCTAACAACAAGGAGTGCACTGTGCAACTGCAGTTTGGCCACATATTCTTTACAACAAATCAACACAGTAACCTAACAACAAGTACTGCACCGTGCCACCGCAGTTAGGCCACATACTCTTTACAACAAATCAACACAATAACCTAACAACAAGGACTGCACCGTGCCACCGCAGTTTCGCCACATACTCTTTACAACAAATCAACACAGTAACCTAACAACAAGGACTGCACCGTGCCACCGCAGTTAGGCCACATACTCTTTACAACAAATCAACACAGTAACCTAACAACAAGGACTGCACCGTGCCACCGCAGTTAGGCCACATACTCTTTACAAGAAATCAACACAGTAACCTAACAACAAGGACTGCACCTTGCCACCGCAGTTAGGCCACATACTCTTTACAACAAATCAACACAGTAACCTAACAACAAGAACTGCACCGTGCCACCGCAGTTAGGCCACATACTCTTTACAACAAATCAACACAGTAATCTACAACAAGGACTGCACCGTGCCACTGCAGTTAGGCCACATACTCTTTACAACAAATCAACACAGTAACCTAACAACAAGGACTGCACCGTACCACCGCAGTTAGGCCACATACTCTTTACAACAAATCAACACAGTAACCTAACAACAAGGACTGCACCTTGCCACCGCAGTTAGGCCACATACTCTTTACAACAAATCAACACAGTAACCTAACAACAAGAACTGCACCGTGCCACCGCAGTTAGGCCACATACTCTTTACAACAAATCAACACAGTAATCTACAACAAGGACTGCACCGTGCCACCGCAGTTAGGCCACATACTCTTTACAACAAATCAACACAGTAACCTAACAACAAGGACTGCACCTTGCCACCGCAGTTAGGCCACATACTCTTTACAACAAATCAACACAGTAACCTAACAACAAGGAGTGCACCGTGCCACCGCAGTTAGGCCACATACTCTTTACAACAAATCAACACAGTAACCTAACAACAAAGACTGCACCGTGCCACCGCAGTTAGGCCACATACTCTTTACAACAAATCAACACAGTAACCTAACAACAAGGACTGCACCGTGCTACCGCAGTTAGGCCACATACTTTTTACAACAAATCAACACAATAACCTAACAACAAGGACTGCACCGTGCCACCGCAGTTTGGCCACATACTCTTTACAACAAATCAACACAGTAACCTAACAACAAGGACTGCACCGTGCCACCGCAGTTAGGCCACATACTCTTTACAACAAATCAACACAATAACCTAACAACAAGGACTGCACCGTGCCACCGCAGTTAGGCCACACACTCTTTACAACAAATCAACACAATAACCTAACAACAAGGAGTGCACCGTGCCACCGCAGTTAGGCCACATACTCTTTACAACAAATCAACACAATAACCTAACAACAAGGACTGCACCGTGCCACCGCAGTTAGGCCACATACTCTTTACAACAAATCAACACAGTAACCTAACATCAAGGACTGCACCGTGCCACCGCAGTTAGGCCACATACACTTTACAACAAATCAACACAGTAACCTAACAACAAGGACTGCACCGTGCCACCGCAGTTAGGCCACATACTCTTTACAACAAATCAACACAGTAACCCAACAACAAGGACTGCACCGTGCCACTGCAGTTTGCCCACATACTCTTTACAACAAATCAACACAGTAACCTAACAACAAGGACTGCACTTTGCCACCACAGTTTGGCCACATACTCTTTACAACAAATCAACACAGTAACCTAACAACAAGGACTGCACCGTGCCACCTCAGTTTGGCCACATATTCTTTACAACAAATCAACACAGTAACCTAACATCAAGGACTGCACCGTGCCACCGCAGTTTGCCCACATATTCTTTACAACAAATCAACACAGTAACCTAACAACAAGGACTGCACCGTGCCACCGCAGTTAGGCCACATACTCTTTACAACAAATCAACACAGTAACCTAACAAGGACTGCACCGTGCCACCGCAGTTAGGCCACATACTCTTTACAACAAATCAACACAGTAACCTAACAACAAGGACTGCACCGTGCCACCGCAGTTTGGCCACATACTCTTTACAACAAATCAACACAGTAAACTAACAACAAGGACTGCACTTTGCCACCGCAGTTTGGCCACATATTCTTTATTTTTAGTTTTACAAGATCATGCATATTTTGATATTATCGTATTTCAGTTCTTAACTTAATAAATATACCAATGTTATGTAAGTTTAATATCACCAATCAAGATAAATCTGTATAGAGATTGCTGACTGCCTGAAACATCAATATATCCCCAAAATTATACGCCTGAGTGACTTGTTGAAATTAAGAGGAATGCAGATTTTGTATCGTGGAGACACAAAACAATAAATTAACTTTTTGAAGTACATTCCTAAGGTGTGAAAACAGCACTTAACAATAAAACTGTCAATAGATCAAGAAGAATAATAATAAATAGAAGTACTCTATTTGGTTGAAAAGCCACGTTCACAGTGAGATCCCAATCACAGTCTTAATAAATTAATTATTTTGGAGTTGAACAGCTGATTACAACTAGCTGCTTATTTCTCATTGAGCTATTAATTAGTTACTTATTCTAAAGACTATGTGGCCTTGGCCTGTAACAATAACTAAATTAACTAATCTACACTCCTTACACTTATTCAAATTCCATATTTATCCATATATCGGTGTTCATGTTTCTTTTATCAGGGATAGGGGATATTTAATTTTTTTGTGTCTTTGAAAGCGTTTAACAAATGAAGCTATAATTCCAAATGTATCTTTACTAAATGCCCGCCCTTTCTACATACTAAGTATTGTAAATTAGTAAGAGTCAGCAAGTGATTACTAAACATGCAGTCTAACTGAACATCAACACCACAATGTATTACAGTGACATATAATTGGTTGTATCAGTTTAATTGCTTTTAGTGTTTTAAAAGATTTAATGAAATTACAAATATGCCATTTTTCTGTCGAATCGTGAAGTGAAAATGTTCTATGCCTATATTTTAATTAGTTAAAATTTTATTTAACACTGTCGTGAAATACTGGGAGTACGAGCTTCACTCAGTTGAATTTTGCAAACTAAAGAGGTAGCATCCATATCTTCCAGAGGAACCTGATGATCGTTTGTTGCCCGTGTTTACCTTTAGTGCCTTTGTGGAACTCGACCTACGGCCTCGCCAAGACGCTTTGCTACAGACTCCTTTGTGGAACTCGGCTCACGGCCTCAGGGGGGGGGGGAGGGGGTAAGTTCGGTCTGCGGCCTCACTAAGTCCCTCTGCTACAGTCCCATTTGTGGATCTCAGCATGTCGCCTGGTGAGGAAGATCGACCTACGGCCTCTCCAGGACTCTTAAGCAATATGACCATGGATTTTGGTTTTTGGCCAGTGGAGCCCATAAACATAGTCTTTTCTAAAACCTAATAGTATAATAGTAGACGAATACCTTTAATTTGACACTCCACTTGGGTGTGGTAGTTTAACATTACCCAAGTTTGGGTTTTAGATTATATTTTTTATTAAATGTATTATCTTACAAAATGTAATGGTATGATGTCATTTACGAGATATATACCTATAGTTTGATACGCCACTTTCTTCTAGAAGTTAATAATGGTTCCATTTTGCTTTTCTGCTAAAATTCTATAGCTCGGGACGTCTATGAGCTTCTGGGGCAGAAATAAGAATTTTCCCAGAGTTGGGACCGGTGCCAATCGATTTATCGTGGTCAGAAACCCCCCAAAAACTTCAAAATTAAAGTCCTTGGAGCCAATAAAAAGATGTCATCTGGACGTGTCTTGTTTTAGATAATAAGGTAAGATAAATTCAAGAATTTATATAGAACTTTTCAATTATATGAAACAATTTCAATACAGATGTAGAACCTGTCAACACAGTCTTACATTCAATAATGTTTAAGAATGTTCCTGTAAAATAACGATAGATGGATATTGGATAGCTCATTAGTAAAATTTCAAATTGTCTTCTAAACATTATTAGTCATATAGAGTTTGATTTTTATACGTGAGAATAAAGATCTCGAAAAGCGAGTCAAGTTATTTAAAAAAAAATCAAAGTGTAAATCGATTGTGTTTATATATTGGAAGATTGCTGTTATAGGTTAGTATTCTAACAAGTTGACATATATTATAATATTGATACTTTTTTTGTAGTTTTATGAACTATTATTATTTATTTTAAGGCAGATATACGAAAATTTAACACTCTTTAGACAATGAGGAAGTCTTATCGAACATTATTGTCGAAAATTACTATCCTAAGCTTCTATAACTTGCCATTTCAACACCTAAAGTAAGAATAACTACAAATATATGGTAAAATCTCAGTTTAGCAGCACTGCGTCAGTTGCTATAATTTATTACGTCGGCCACAGATGGCTCGAGAAGGGAAATTTCATGGGGATGTCAGCGGACACACAACCTGTCTACCACCACACCTGAGGCTAAACGGCTTCCCTTGAGAGATAGTCTGATACATCCACATTGACACCGACGTAAAATAATGCATTAGACTAATGGATGTCAGCTGACACGACACACAACCAGTTTACAGACACCTGGGACTGAACATCTTCCCTTGAGAGATGGTCTGATACAACCAAATTGATACTGACGTAAAACAATGGATCAGACATGCGGATGTCAGCAGACGACACACAACCAGTCTACTGACACTCATGGGGCTGAACAGGTTACCTCAAGAGATGGTCTGATACATCCACATTGACACCGACGTAAAATAATGCATTAGACTAATGGATGTCAGCAGACACGACACACAACCAGTTTACAGACACCTGGGACTGAACAGCTTCCCTTGAGAGATGGTCTGATACAACCAAATTGATACTGACGTAAAACAATGGATCAGACATGCGGATGTCAGCAGACGACACACAACCAGTCTACTGACACTCATGGGGCTGAACAGCTTCCCTCAAGAGATGGTCTGATACATCCAAATTGACACTGACGTAAAACAATGGATCAGACATGCGGATGTCAGCAGACGACCACTCTACTGACACTCATGGGGCTGAACAGCTTCCCTTGAGAGATAGTCTGATACAACAATATTGACGTGAAATAATGTATTAGATATGAAAAAATGAAAAACTAATTTTTTAAGACAGAGGTATTGTACACGCATTAAGCAACTATACAGAACAAATGTAGAATAATACGGTTTATCTGGAGAATTATTTATATTTAAGTTTATTATAATTTTGCTCTAGTAAAAGTATACAGTATTAAAGTATGTTTGTTAGTAAGCTATAAAGTGGGACATCATAGTGGAGTAAATTATATAATTAAGCCATTTCACAGTTGAGTGTTCTACTACGGTTCACCTGCCGCACTTGATTCACAGTCCATTGATCCCTGTCTGTGTTCATCCTCACATCACGTATTCATTGCGGTTAGTGTTCCGTGGTCCACCGTTTCTCCCGTGTCCTCTCACCTCATTGGCTCACTGTTTTGGCCGTCTGTTGTACCATACACATGCACAGCTTTGTACGAAACTCTTCAAGTATCCTCCTACATTGTATCACATAAACTGTTTTATCTATTTTTCTATTTATTTAATCATCAAACGACAATCGTGTACAAAACTAAAGAGGTGTATTTGATATTTTCAAACCATTATTATGATTCAATTGCATTTAAATAATTCATTTTAATGCATTTCTTGTATTGAAATTGTCCAGTTTTGCATTCACATTATTTGAAAAAGTTATAAACGCAATCTAAAACTGTCTCAAATAGGTCTTTCAGCAGATTTGAGGGTGATACAGTTCTAAACGGTATTTTTTAAATTATTGTAATGTTTATTAGATCCTCTTAGGATTTCAAGCTCGTCAAATTGGTAAACAAGACAAATACGCTGTGAAAAAAGCGTACAGCCGGAATTTAGCGAAATAAGCCTACATTCTGTCAAGTTTATGTTTAACGATGGTAAGACAAGGGTCGACCCTTGAGGAAGCAGAATGTGACTTACGAAAAAAGCGTACACCCACCGAGAACTCGTCCTAACATGTATGTAACAGCCGCTCATACAAAACTAGACAGATTTGACTTAGATCACAAATCAAGTCTGGAAATGTACACAGCGGTCTCTCGGCTTTGTCAGTTTTCTTCCTATTTACAATTTTTAATGTCTATAGGCCCTATACATAGGCCTATATAAAACACTATATAGTAGTTAATAAAACACAACAAGTTAACCGAGTTTAATAACTTTGGGCAAACTAACCATAAATTATTAGTTAAATAAATAACATTGAAAACGACGCTATCTCCGTCAAAACTACAGTCTACGACACATAATAAGGTTGACGTACCTTTGTCGTCTTCAGCTACAAATTCCTATTTATTGGATTACCGGTTTCGGAGCAAGAACTCCATGGTAACATCCACTGTACGTTGTCAAACACTTCAAACAGTCACATTAAAAACGTTTATACGAAAATTTACATATTTACAAAAATAAAACACATGATTACACGGTCGGCTGGTATGATGGTCAGATCCGGTTTGAGCGTGCAGCTGGAACGATGTTGTCCAATCCGGATCTGAAAATCATACCATCCGGCCGTGTTATCATGTGTTTTATTTTTGTAAATATGTAAATTTTCGTATAAATGTTTTAAATGTGACTGTTTTCAGACAAAGTACAGTGGATGTGACCATGGAGTTCTTGCTCTGGTACTACTAATCTAATAAATAGGATTTTGTAGTTGAAGACGATAAAGGTACGTCAACCTTATTATTTGTCATATATATCAGCTCAGGAGGTTTTAATAATAAATAAAGTCTACGGTTTAATTTTTTGTCAAAGTACTATAATTTTATTTAATTCCATTTGAATGTCTAAATATAGTGCAACTTTGATATGCTTTTAAGAACCAAAGACTGTAATAATTAAATAAATAATTTTTATATTGAATGTGTTGGTATAGAAAATATGAGAATATTGCATATATATATAATTATAAACGGTTTCGTATGTTTAACAATGAATAGCTGCTTTTTGACACTAATTCCCGCCAACCAAGGTACTTAAATATCCATGTAAACGAACGTCGTCTTTCTACACCTTTGATGACGTCAGACGCAGCAGCTTCCGATGTGATGAGATTAGGTTCCCATTATAAAACTAAGACGTTCTTAGTCAATCGACAAAGAAGCCGGTTTCAAAGGAGCAAATTAAATTATCGATCAGTCTGCAAGAGACGGCCGTCCCAGTAAATCGCGAACTAATTTGAGTCTGGGGTCTGAATTTGAGTTCAAGTATTTAGTGTTGTGGGAAGTTGTCTGCACCACACCTCTGGAGGAGATGTATTCTCCGTCCTGAAAACGTTACAAAGCAGATTTATCCAAAACCTTTGTGAAATAAAATCAGTGTATTCCTTCATTACAGATTAATAAACATATTTAAAGTAAATTTATATAAGGAATTGCTCCCCACATGGACCAAAATAGTATGTGCGTGGGTGAGGAGTCCCTATTATACAAAGTAAAATAAATCTTTAATATACAATGAGTTAAAACAAGACATGAAAACATTAGATATAACGTAATGTTTTGAACACGTCCTTTCTATTTATAGGACAAATGTGAATTATTTAGCAAAAATCTACTTGTTTAATAGTTGAAGAATTCGTTGTGTAATTTGAATATCACTCTACTGATCACGGTATTTGTTCGCAGGTTCTTCTGTTTTTTAACTACACTTTGTTAGTGAATAGTATATGCTATATTCTTGACAACGTCAGACCACATGTTCCTTATAAGGAAAATTTCCTTTTTGTCACCATAATTTGTGTTTTACAGTAAGTTAGTACAGTCGTGACTTAAGTCTTCTGGTTGTTGTTTACCTCAATGTACCACGCCTACTTATAATGAAACTAAATTAGAACTGTGTTCTACTAAATGTATTAACTACTATTATGAATATAACCAACCATAAGAACTATCTTTAAATTCATAAAGGCCCCTTTCGTTAAATCCCAACTTTACAATGACATCTGCTTTTTTCACTAAGTCTTGCTAATAAATGTATTTAAACATCCATGTAAACGAACGGAGTCAGAGCATATCAACAAATAACAATTTCATGATGCCGTTTTGCTGAGAATCAGCGACCCAATCAATGAAATGGCTGGTTTAACACTTGTATAAAAATTGTTCAAGTTAGGTTTTTCAAGTCCCTTTATTTTGAACTAAAATATGTTATTTGACCTGAGAATGTTATATTACATATTATACTCGACAGTTCAAAGACTTCCAGTAATGAATGTTAGAGATACATTTTTTCAAATATTTGTTTCTTTACAAAAAGTATCAAATATTGTACACGATCTCAAAGAGTTTGCAGAAATAAATTAAGATAAAAGATAGTAAAAAATGTAAACTTGTTATTTGTACTTGTCGGTAATGTATTGTTGAGCGTCAGTTTTGTTACACATGCCATAAAACTATTGATTGAATCAATAAGTTCTTTGTCAAACTGCTTTAGTGTTCCTTTGGGAGCGATGCATCAGCCAGAACACAGCTGTTCCCAAGTCACGTAGTTGGTGAACAATGCAACGTTGTCATCTTGACCCAGCTATTTATGTAGTAATTACCACTTAACTAAACTTGCAGTTTTGCTCTCATTTATCCCTATTTTACTTTTAATTGGTTTCAGGAATACAACAAAATTACAATAATCACTGGGTTTTTGGAACATTATTCCAGTATTTCATTGAAATAAAATGCCAATTCAATAACCGTTTAAATTCATATTCTGTCTGATAAACTATGTTTTAGCTCAAAAAAGCCACTTTTCATAAATAATACATTTTACAAAGTGAATAATACAAAAATATAATGTTGTATACTATTTTTACTTTTATTTTATTATTATTATATACTATGTAATCAAATGGCCTATATTAAAATTATATCACCCTTTTTCTAGATAACTATCAAACGTGCACTGAATTATTATTTTATATCAAAGCATAGGCCTAACTGTAACTCAACGTTATCTTAGAGAAAATACCAGTTAAATTCGATTAAAATAACTAAAAATAAAAAAAAATTATTTTATCAAATAAAAATGTAAAATCCACTTATTGCTGAAGTAAAATTTACAATTACCTTATAAATAAACAATTGTGATTTAATAAATGTGATTAATTTGAAACATTGGGTGATAGGACATAAATATTCCCCAAATCGTATGATAAAAATTGGATATTGTGTATACTTAAAAAGACTTTATTACACTAGCAAACCTCTTAAGTATATTAAACAAATCACCAATCTTCAGCTTTGTTTAACGTTGTAATATTTTAAACCAAGCACATAACGTGTCCTCACATTCCACAACAGAACTCACAATCTCAGGTTACTTCTGTCGACGATCTGTTAGACTACGGTTACTGATACCAGTCATGAGTGTTATGTGTATGTACTATCAGTACCGTACAGATAAACCAAGCACATAACGTGTCCTCACATTCCACAACAGAACTCTCAATCTCCGGTTACTTCTGTCGACGATCTGTTAGACTACGGTTACTGATACCAGTCATGAGTGTTATGTGTATGTACTATCAGTACCGTACAGATAAACCAAGCACATAACGTGTCCTCACATTCCACAACAGAACTCTCAATCTCAGGTTACTTCTGTCGACGATCTGTTAGACTACGGTTACTGATACCAGTCATGAGTGTTATATGTATGTACTATCAGTACCGTACAGATAAACCAAGCACATAACGTATCCTCACATTCCACAACAGAACTCTCAATCTCAGGCTACTACTGTCGACGATTTGTTAGACTACGGTTACTGATACCAGTCATGAGTGTTATATGTATGTACTATCAGTACCGTACAGATAAACCAACCACATAACGTGTCCTCACATTCCACAACAGAACTCTCAATCTCAGGTTACTTCTGTCGACGATCTGTTAGACTACGGTTACTGATACCAGTCATGAGTGTTAAGTTATATGTATGTACTATCAGTACCATACAGATAAACCAAGCACATAACGTGTCCTCACATTCCTCAACAGAACTCTCAATCTCCGGTTACTTCTGTCGACGATCTGGTAGACTACGGTTACTGATACCAGTCATGAGTGTTATATGTATGTACTATCAGTACCGTACAGATAAACCAAGCACATAACGTGTCCTCACATTCCACAACAGAACTCTCAATCTCAGGTAACTTCTGTCGACGATCTGTTAGACTACGGTTACTGATACCAGTCATGAGTGTTATATGTATGTACTATCAGTACCGTACAGATAAACCAAGCACATAACGTGTCCTCACATTCCACAACAGAACTCTCAATCTCAGGTAACTTCTGTCGACGATCTGTTAGACTACGGTTACTGATACCAGTCATGAGTGTTATATGTATGTAATATCAGTACCGTACAGATAAACCAAGCACATAACGTGTCCTCACATTCCACAACAGAACTCTCAATCTTAGGCTACTACTGTCGACGATCTGGTAGACTACGGTTACTGATACCAGTCATGAGTGTTATATGTATGTACTATCAGTACCGTACAGATAAACTAAGCACATAACGTGTCCTCACATTCCACAACAGAACTCTCAATCTCAGGTAACTTCTGTCGACGATCTGTTAGACTACGGTTACTGATACCAGTCATGAGTGTTATACGTATGTAATATCAGTACCGTACAGATAAACCAAGCACATAACGTGTCCTCACATTTCACAACAGAACTCTCAATCTCAGGTTACTTCTGTACGCTCTGTTAGACTACGGTTACTGATACCAGTCATGAGTGTTATATGTATGTACTATCAGTACCGTACAGATAAACCAAGCACATAACGTGTCCTCACATTCCACAACAGAACTCTCAATCTCCGGTTACTTCTGTCGACGATCTGGTAGACTACAGTTACTGATACCAGTCATGAGTGTTATATGTATGTACTATCAGTACCGTACAGATAAACCAAGCACATAACGTGTCCTCACATTCCACAACAGAACTCTCAATCTCAGGTAACTTCTGTCGACGATCTGGTAGACTACAGTTACTGATACCAGTCATGAGTGTTATATGTATTTACTATCAGTACCGTACAGATAAACCAAGCACATAACGTGTCCTCACATTCCACAACAGAACTCTCTATCTCAGGTTACTTCTGTCGACGATCTGTTAGACTACGGTTACTGATACCAGTCATAAGTGTTATATGTATGTACTATCAGTATCGTACAGATAAACCAAGCACATAACGTGTCCTCACATTCCACAACAGAACTCTCAATCTCAGATTACTTCTGTCGACGATCTGGTAGACTACAGTTACTGATACCAGTCATGAGTGTTAAGTTATATGTATGTACTATCAGTACCGTACAGATAAACCAAGCACATAACGTGTCCTCACATTCCACAACAGAACTCTCAATCTCAGGTTACTTCTGTCGACGATCTGGTAGACTACAGTTACTGATACCAGTCATGAGTGTTATATGTATGTACTATCAGTACCGTACAGATAAAATGATACATTCGCGTTACATGAATGGACTATCAATATCGTATAAATGTCTAACAATACTGGATAGTCAATATGGTATTTGTATTTTAGAACATTGGATAATCAATATTGTGCAAGTGAATTATAATATTGCACTGTCAGTATCGTATATAATTATTATAATATCAATCAATCAATATTTTACATGTGTATTAGAATATTGCATCGTCTATATTGTGCATGTGTATTTATTATTGTATAGTCGAAAGTTAATATGTGCTTTATATTATTGGATAGTCAATATCGTACGTGAGTAGGCCTATCCGAATATTGGATGATCTAAAATATATGTACGAAAACTTGTACATATGAATCAGAATATTGCACTGTCAATATTGTACATATATATTAGAATATTGGACAGTCAATATTCTACATATGTGTTAGAATATTGAACCATCAATATCGTGGATAAATAATAGAATATTTGATGGCCAATATCGTACATGTGTATTAGAATACTGGACTTTTATTATCATACATATATATTAGAAAAATGAACGCCTATATCGTAAATATGTGCTATAATTTTGGCCTGTCAATATTGAAACTGTGTATTAGAACTAAGCTTCATTTTAATAAAGTTGCAAAATCAACAAGTTTCTGCGCTGTTAAAATAGTAATAAAAATATATAAATGTATATCAATAAACGGTAAAAAATAGTATATCACTGCGTTTCTTAGGAGTTGATTGTGATCCTTCAGGGATGTTCTATCCCTCGAAGGCCACGTCTCCAGTGTGAAAGTTGGATAAACAGGCCAGCTGCGAGTCAGCTGATCGATTATTGTAATTAGTAAAATGTCGTCAGCTGAAAGTTCTCAGGCCTCGAGCTACTGTAGGATCGATACTGGGTAGTTGCTGCTCCATTTCCCACTGTAAAAACAGACCTCAGAATTAGCATACAAGGATATAAGTGGGAAGTTTCCCCATCACACATCCTCGGGCCGTTTCGACTTTTGAAACGTGTTCGATATTTCTAACACTAGTATAATGCAATTTGTTGCTCTATAAAATCTCAAAGCTTTTGCAGACTTACAATATGAGTGTAATTAAATCATTGTTCTGAAGACAGAACCTTCATTTAAGAAAAATAAATAGAGTACATTAAAGGATAGGTAATCTTAAGGTTACAATGAAATTATTCGGTAATAAAGTATATAGTTCAATACTAATTTTCCCTCGTTATCTAGTCATACATTTATTTATTGACGACTACAAATGTTATTGTAGTCTGCATCATTATAGAAAAACATTATCCTAACATTGACAATGCAGTCTAACCAAGAATTACTTTCAAATTAGTTTTTACTTAAAAATTAGATTAAAAACTTCAGTCAGGATTCCTGTCCTCATATAAATTAATCAAATTTTAACTTATACATTACCCATATGATCAAAATAAATCTTCCTACTAATGGTACACATTATTTTTGCAGACTAGCTATCAACTTGAAACAGAAACCAAATTATTTCTCTTCAACCAAAGTAAAATACTTCATTTCAAACACGATTTGTCAACAATGTAGAATTACAGCGGATTTACGAGCGGGAGCACAGCTGGCACCAAATCACGTGATCGCGAAACAATGCGGCGTTGCCAAGTTGTAATCTTGACCCAGCTGAGTCTCCCGCCAATTACCGGAAACCAAACAATACCCCTCCTTCCTCTCACTCTTTTGCCTAACCCCTCCACTACCCATCATCATACATTCAGCTTGCCTCTTATATTTAGGCTGGGATTAATTGCCGTGCTCTCTAAGAGGCTTAGCCCGGCTTGGCCATATCACCTGGATGTATTTTGTGTTTGGGATTAGAGGAAGCGAGTAACCATTAGTTCTAATCGGTATGTAATCTTTAAAAAAAAGCTATAATGTTACTATAAAATTATCCTTTTTTTCGAATGAGAAATTATAATTTATTAAAGAGCTACACCATTCATTATCAGGTTCTTTATTGCAAAAATGTTGTATGTTGTAAAAATGTTGTTGTAAAAATTATCCTTTTTTTCGAATGAGAAATTATAATTTATTAAAGAGCTACACCATTCATTATCAGGTTCTTTATTGCAAAAATGTTGTAAGTTAAAATAATTTTTGCCAAAACATTGTTATATTATATGGTTTTCTTTACACTCAACTAGGCTATTAATTTAAAAAATATTATAAAAATTTGGAATGTCGTCCAAAATGTATTATTTTACTTAAGACGGAAATCGATTAAAACGTCCTATTATCTGGACTGTCTTCCTTTAAGGGAGATACTTATAACATATTAATTGGAATAGTGATATATTTCACCCTCTTTGTGGCTACATGTTGTAAAGATGGTAGTTATAGTCTCTGTTCGTCGCTGAAGAGGCTCTTCTGAAAAGTTTCGTCGCTGTTATCACCCACAGAAGAGGTCTACACTGTCCGTCCATGGTTGGCCAAAGATGTTTTTCAAGAAAGAGAACTGGGTGCTAGGCTTCTAGTTTTGACGAACATTATACTAATACTAAGTGGTTCGGATTCATCACTCACTACACATATTCAACAATGGATTCATAGTCTTCGTCTTAGTGGTTAGTAAATAGCAACAAACTTGGCACGTAAGTCTAATAACATACAGCCAGGTTACTTCCATTGCAGCGCTGTGGAGCTTACGCGTCGCTAGTGCTCCTAGTATGAAACCAATTGCTAACGTTTCCCACCACGGTTTTGCACGAGTTTCTTATAAATTGTTTCAACGTATTTCATTAATTTTTTTTTTTTGAGTCATTAATAATTTGTTTATTTAATTCATTTAGATAGTTATTTACAGCTGATATTTAAAGTAGGCCTAAACAGCAAACGTAATGTTTTTCTAATGGAAATACTTGTTTTATGGTTTGTAACCTTTGAACAATTCTTTGATATTTCGCCTATAGGGTCTAAGATGAACTTATATGCCACATTCAAGTATTACAGTTTTTGGTTCTATATTAGTCATAGAGTAGATGTTCTAAAGTGGCCGATCAACAATAATACAGTTCTGGAATCCCTGCCACTTAGGGCGAGTGACAGTGCCATCAGACTTATAAACGAGTCTAGAATAGCATAAAGGTCTTGAAAAACTGTTTCCGTTTGTCCTGTTGGTTGGTGACACAACAAATTTGCTTGATTTTAAAATATTTTTAGTTTTCAAGTAAAAACTAGCTAAACATTAGTATTTACTAAGTGACACTTTAGTAAAGTGCTGAAGTGAGATATTCTCCTTCAATAGTGACTAACCACGCGTAAGAAACTACATTTGCAAATATTTAGGAATCTGTTGAGTTTCTCCTTCTCCTCCATATCTTTTTTAGTGCAATTCTTCTTCTTGATATCTCCGAATGAACAAACTTCAAGCGAGATAAATCAGGGAAATTAGTTCGCAATTCTTCTGATTAACGTCTTCTAATCTATCCTTCAGGAAATACTAGAACTGACTATATTGACAACGAAGGATAAGGAGGGAAGGGGAGCCGCGTCACCCTTAACCCCTCTCTCACTTGTGTCTAACTTCTATTAAACACACATCAGTTAGAATTAACAAATCAACAAATGCTCATTAAAAAATCCGCAGTCCTAAAAAAGCAGGAATTTCCTGAATTGTCCTTAAAGTGGCCTGAGGATTGACGGCTTTGGTACGGATGGCCTACCTCAAAACTCCACATCCAACACTTCACAACTGCCCCCGCCTCCACAGAAACAAATTTGTTTGGTCTTTGTTTAATTTAGTTGTTTGATTAAAAAGCTTTTTTAAAAGAATACAATAGCAAAAAATATATATATTTTTTTTTCAAGTAATCTCCATTTCTACACAGAGTCATGTACCAAATCATCATTTTTGAAACTATTCCAAATTAGTAAAAAACGTTAGTATGAATTCAGCAAAACTGATCAAATTCTTTTGTTAAGAATCAAATTATGAACAAAAGGAAGCAACTAATTACAGTGCCAGGTGTTGGTGGCAGGTGTGAAATTGGCTGGTCTGTGTGTCTTAAGGTAATTATCTGGAGGTAGCTGCACTTGATGGCAGCCTAGGGTGATGACGTCACTTCACTCACCGCTGCAGCACGTTATGAACTATTACACGTGTACGTTGTGTCCAGGATCACAGCCCTAGCAACATCAATATCCAAGAGGAATATGGTACTTGCTCATTGAATCGATAATTTTTTAACCTTAAAACATATTGCAATTATCCAATCAAAATTATTTTAAAGAAAGTACCGTTCGAATAGGTACTGTTTTTTAAGTATGATAAATTATTTTTAACTAAATTATTTAAAGAATGAAACCTTTCGACAATAACTAACACCTTTAATAAATCAGTTTAACAATGCAATAAAGTGAGCGTTGCTCATAAAAATATTTTTCTTCAGCCAGAAATTTATTTCTGAGAACTTAACAAATATTTGACTTTCATAGAGCTTTTATGCTACCTAAATTATCTAGTAAATTTATTATTGTAACATAAAATAGTTAAAGAAAACCAATTTATTGATGAAGTAACTAGGAACTAATTGTTAATTAAATGCAAATGTATTTTTGTAAATTGAAAAGAAGAATAATTGATTATTCAATTGCTTAAGAGTGAAGTCCAAGTGAAGTGGCCAAGCTAATTTGTTGCCCATTTTGTGGGCAAAGACAAGATGGGTACTCACGTACAGTTTTTATGTTATTTTCTATGTAAAAACACTCATCATTCGATGCATTTAAATAAAAAGGCGACCATTGTAATACTATAATTGTTATTACATTAATTTTTCATTCTCTATTAAAGCTTGAATATTTTTTTCTGGAGTGATAAGTTGCAGAAATAATAGTAGCATCTAAATCAGGCAAACTTCTTGATGACGTATCATCATACAGAACAATAATCCTTTTGCCAACTACGTCTAAATTATTTCAAGAGATTTCTCTGAAGACTTACAAAAGATTTGATCGCTGAACATCAGTTCTATCACTCACAAAGATTGTGTGGTGATTACTGAAACTATTTAACATGCATTAAGTAAGTTTGAGACTTGGTTTGAAAAGTGGACAAATGACACAAAGTCTGCTCTTCTTCCATTACCTTCAAGAAGTAATCCCTATCCTCGAGTGGGTCTTAACAATAGAATCTTATCCTAGACAGAAAGTGTGGAGTATCTTGGCATACATCTTCATAAAAGATTCAATTGACTAACATATATTTGGACAAAAACGCAACAGTTAAATTTCAATCGCGCATTTCATATTGGCTCCTTGGCAACAAATCCATGCTTTCAAATAACAACAAGTTGCTATAGTAGAACATAACTTTTAAAACGATTTGGTGTAATAGAGTGCAATTATGGGGCACTGCCAGACCCCCTAATATATTCAGTGATTTCAATCAAAGATGTTAAAAAAATTGTAAATGCTCCATAGTTTTTGTCTAACAAAACTACTCATCAAAACTTAAAAATTGTCAATATAAAAGAAGAAATGTCTAGGCTTAGTTCTCAGTATTTACTCGTATATAAAATTAACCTCTTGGACAACAGTGAAGCTACAGATAGACAGAGTACAAAGTTGGATCTTCCACTCAGGTTTGCTCTTGCTGATTAATATGCTAGTTCTGCTACCGAGCAGTTATTAGTCCATGCAAAATACAGAATACTATTTACTTAATGTTAATATTTTGTAACAGATTATTATAAAGTAAATAATAAAAAAATCGCCACGTTTAGCTTGCTGAAAGATAACATTTAATAATAATTATGTTTTTAAAAAACTTAGTTGTATGTTTATCCCGGAACAAAGCACGGGTAAACAAGTTGTTCATTTATCGTTAGTTGTAATGTGTTGTGAACAAAAAATGAGAAATGTTGTATATCAGGATTGTTTTAAAATAGTGAAAGTTTATTATAATATGATAATATTTTTAAAATTGAACAATTATGAAAGTACTTTATATTTACTGATAAGTTAAGCATCTTTATATAAACTTTCATTCATGTTAATTGGACTCTACAACGATTGATGAGATTTCAGAGGCGGTGACTTTTAAGGTTAACAAAACTCAGATTGCTCACCACGGTGGCAGCGTCAGGCATTGCTATTGACAGCCGGTATTGTCTTGTGATTTGTTCTCTGTGCCACCTCCATCCACTCTTTGTAATGAGCACGTCACCAGCTGATACTAGACTAGCATTGGTTACCATGTGTATCTGATACTAGACTAGCCTTGGTTACCATGTGTATCTGATACTAGACTAGCCTTGGTTACCATGTGTATCTGATACTAGACTAGCCTTGGTTACCATGTGTATCTGATACTAGACTAGCCTTGGTTACCATCTGTATCTGATACTAGACTAGCCTTGGTTACCATGTGTATCTGATACTAGACTAGCCTTGGTTACCATGTGTATCTGATACTAGACTAGCCTTGGTTACCATGTGTATCTGATACTAGACTAGCCTTGGTTACCATCTGTATCTGATACTAGACTAGCCTTGGTTACCATGTGTATCTGATACTAGACTAGCCTTGGTTACCATGTGTATCTGATACTAGACTAGCCTTGGTTACCATGTGTATCTGATACTAGACTAGCCTTGGTTACCATCTGTATCTGATACTAGACTAGCCTTGGTTACCATCTGTATCTGATACTAGACTAGCCTTGGTTACCATCTGTATCTGATACTAGACTAGCCTTGGTTACCATCTGTATCTGATACTAGACTAGCCTTGGTTACCATCTGTATCTGATACTAGACTAGCCTTGGTTACCATCTGTATCTGATACTAGACTAGCCTTGGTTACCATCTGTATCTGATACTAGACTAGCCTTGGTTACCATCTGTATCTGATACTAGACTAGCCTTGGTTACCATCTGTATCTGATACTAGACTAGCCTTGGTTACCATCTGTATCTGATACTAGACTAGCCTTGGTTACCATCTGTATCTGATACTAGACTAGCCTTGGTTACCATCTGTATCTGATACTAGACTAGCCTTGGTTACCATCTGTATCTGATACTAGACTAGCCTTGGTTACCATCTGTATCTGATACTAGACTAGCCTTGGTTACCATCTGTATCTGATACTAGACTAGCCTTGGTTACCATCTGTATCTGATACTAGACTAGCCTTGGTTACCATCTGTATCTGATACTAGACTAGCCTTGGTTACCATCTGTATCTGATACTAGACTAGCCTTGGTTACCATCTGTATCTGATACTAGACTAGCCTTGGTTACCATCTGTATCTGATACTAGACTAGCCTTGGTTACCATCTGTATCTGATACTAGACTAGCCTTGGTTACCATCTGTATCTGATACTAGACTAGCCTTGGTTACCATCTATATCTAATACTAGACTAGCCTTGGTTACGATCTGTATCTGATACTAGACTAGCCTTGGTTACCATCTGTATCTGATACTAGACTAGCCTTGGTTACCATCTGTATCTGATACTAGACTAGCCTTGGTTACCATCTGTATCTGATACTAGACTAGCCTTGGTTACCATCTGTATCTGATACTAGACTAGCCTTGGTTACCGATCTGTATCTGATACTAGACTAGCCTTGGTTACCATCTGTATCTGATACTATAGACTAGCCTTGGTTACCATCTGTATCTGATACTAGACTAGCCTTGGTTACCATCTGTATCTGATACTAGACTAGCCTTGGTTACCATCTGTATCTGATACTAGACTAGCCTTGGTTACCATGTGTATCTGATACTAGACTAGCCTTGGTTACCATCTTTATCTGATACTAGACTAGCATTGGTTACCATCTGTATCTGATGCTATATAGACTAGCCTTGGTTACCATCTGTATCTGATCTAGACTAGCCTTGGTTACCATCTTTATCTGATACTAGACTAGCCTTGGTTACCATCTGTATCTGATACTATATAGACTAGCCTTGGTTACCATCTGTATCTGATCTAGACTAGCCTTGGTTACCATCTGTATCTGATACTAGACTAGCCTTGGTTACGATCTGTATCTGATACTAGACTAGCCTTGGTTACCATGTGTATCTGATACTAGACTAGCCTTGGTTACCATGTGTATCTGATACTAGACTAGCCTTGGTTACCATCTGTATCTGATACTAGACTAGCCTAGCCGTAAAAGAAAAATATATTCAAAACGGGTAATATCTTGGAAAACATTTTTTGTAATCATTATACAATTTTTGAAAAGAACTAAATAACTATTTTCCCGATAACTACTAAATATAACAAACAACTTAACCTTTTTAACGCTATCCTAACATCTTGACACAGCAGAAGACAAGCGTGAAATGGCAAAGCCAACGGAGAGACCAACAAGGACATGGAGTAGCTAACAGCACCAAAGACCACAGAGACGACACCCACGTGAAACACCATAGCAGAGGGGAAAGTGGCTAGCTGAGCGACGACGATAGCGTTCTGTGCACAGCTGGAGGAAGCTCACATCACATGTGGACTGCTGAAAGAGTTACGAAATTACCTTAATTATTCCATATTTCTGTAATATCATAACCGATATACTGACGGGTTAATGTTAATGAATATAGTTTGTGTCAGTGGCAATCCTTTAACCACAATCCTTGTAGGAAAAATGTGACGTTTCCCCAATACTAATATTGTGAGTGTTGTTAGTAGTCGGTTTAATCAGATTACGTCATCCATCACAAGATGTCTCTCGCACGGCCAGTCTGAATTAATGACTCGTTCCGTTGTTCGAATCTTTTTGCTCTTTCTTCCGTTCCGGTAGGTTTCTTTTCTCGGTTAGTGGACCAATTAAAAACAGTTTAAAACTGGAAAGAGTTGCAAGTGTGGTTTGGACAGAGGAAAACTCGTCGGACAAAACCAATTTTGCAACGTGTGAAAAGTTGAAGCGAATCTGTGACTGACGCCGAGTGCAGTGCAGCCAACGCCGGTAAGGAGAAAATAAAAAATCCCGTTGAAAACAAGTTGAGTGTTGAGACCACGTCTGGCTGTGACACGTCATCAAGCACTACCCTTCACCCCTCACCATCCAGACAACAAACACTCATTTTTCCTTTGGAATAGTAACATTTTAATATTCTGTAATTACATAGATTTATATTAGAGATGCACAAGGGAAAACGATACTAATCAATAATTATAAATTTATGGGAAAAAGGAATAGAATTTAAACTTTAACGGAATTTAACAAATGTTTAATAACGTGGGTAAATTGTTTTTACATATATAAAGGTTTTATCAGGATTTGTATTAACTATCAATAATCTCTGTAACATTCGGGTGAAGGTGTTATTTACAATATAAAACGTTTCACACAATACTGACAGCGTTATCACTGATACACAATTAAAGAAATATTATTTTTTACGTATAACAGATATATTTTGGAACTTACGATTATTCCATATGAATTCATCCTAATTAAAAAAATATGAATCCAGAGAACTCTATAATGCCCTTCCCCTCCCCCTCCAAATGGGTAGGTTAATGTTTGTTCAAGCCATGAGGATAAAAATACATAGTACTTTATCTCGATGTTTTATTCTATTTTCAAAGAACCAATTGTAGATATACAGGGTGGGAAAACTATATGGAAACGCTTTCACAACTTTTGTATGACTTCACTTGTAAAAGTGGTTACAAAGAACCTACTGTTGGACGCCATTAGCGACATTTAATCTTTTCAGGGGGACGGCCCTTGAGGAGTTGAACTGTAAGCCAAAATCTTTATGTAAGCCAAAGTCAAGTTTGGTATCAAATGAAAGGCCCATTTGATATTCCCTAATGGAATTAACTACCACAAACCGAACATTAAAAGGTATATCCTTTGTAGAGTAGCGGTTATTTGAATTTCAACAGCGGTAACGAATTTGATCAATATTATTTCTCCATGATTTCACGTTTTCAAATAAATTATTATGATAAAATATTACATGTAATGATAATAATTTATTTGAGCATCTCATCTAAAATGTAATGATAATGTAATAAACATATTACATTTTAGATGAGATGCTCAAACTGTGCTCCGAATACTTGTTGTCAAATGACCACTACTCTGGAACAGAGAAACTTTTCTAAGCTTGGTTTACGGCATTTAATTTCTCTTGAATAGACCTTTCATTCGATACCAAGACCTAGGCACACATTAATGTTTTTCGTTCAGCACCTCACGGGCCGTCCCCCTGAAAAGATGAAATTTCGCTAATGGCGTCAAACAGTGGGTTCTTCGTAACCATGATGATGTACTGGATTACACTTTTACAAGTGAAGTCATAAAAAATTTGTGAAAGCATTGAAAGCGTTTCTACATTTTTTCCGCCTTGTATAAGTAAATATGAATTGTGAGTAGTCTTTGCTGCCATCTAAAGTTGGGTATTTCTTATAAAGGGCCATTTATTTAAATAACCATAGAATCAAAGGCACTTACACGTTACTGTATAACCTGAACCACGTAATATCACTATGACTTTTGGCAAACTAACAAGCCTGACACTCAAATAACTACTCCCCCAGACAACCTACGAACCCCAATCACAACCAAAATAGGACACCCCAGACCTCTTCGATGGAAACCATTGAATGGACGTTGTGTCTGGTGCTAATAGGACTGATAGTATGTCATATTGTCTACAATCTCAATAACACTGGGCTACATCACACAACTTCAGAGCCGAGATAACCTTTTTTATACGTTATCCTATTATAAAATTATCGTCTTATCCTTATTTTGGATAAGTAAGGACAAAAGAATAAACGATTATGATGAAAGTATTATTATCCTTAGTTTGGTCCATACCAATTCATATTTATTTATTTTTTGATGCGGTTCGTTGACAAGGTGAAATAACTGAGAAACCACCTTTATTTCCTAAAACGGGTTCATTTTGTGTGTTACTGTTGGTTAAAAATAGACTTACGTATTATAACAAACAAAAAACACTTCAATCGTGTTTTATATGTTTTTTCTTTCACATTTCTCTGATATTAAAATATTTACAACAGTTTTGTTTCTTTAGTAGATTTTTCATTCTTTTTATTATGTGGGAGCTAACCTCCTTGCCCTAGATCAGAGTGCCAGAAAATATATTGATATTTAAGCCGCTTAATTTAAAATACTTCAGAAGGAATCTTATGTTCACCTTATGACGAGATAAGTAGCCTCGACACAGTTATTTTATCCATAGCATACGTAGAGGTAATAAACCAAACACATTTGGTTTGGGTGTTTATTTATATGCTTATTGGCTTTTTATCTTTTTATATATCCGATTTATTCATAATTTAAGGCACAAAGTAATATAAAAATATATTAAAAGATGTTAAAAGAAATCGCTTTGTAATGAATAAAAGCCAAATGCACAGTATTTGTCTGTATAGTTGTATTTTCAATAACGTACAGGTTATGTTTAGATAAACATGTCAGTGTTTTAAGAGTCTGCAGTCTGTCGAGGCTGTCGGCCATGTTGGTTTTAATCCCATAAGAACAATGTTATTGTGTAACCGGACATACGATTACGCGTATCCAAACTAAACAGTTACTTTTAAACGGATTTTCTCAAACAAATTACATTTGATCAAGAATGAAATTGTGCGTTGGAATTGCTGTTCGCGTTCCTAATTAGTTTTATAGAATAAAATATAAAAATATTTTCTTTGATGTTTTTATTTTTACATATTTTTCTAAAATAGGCGTATGTATTCAAAATATGAAAAGCAAACCAAACGCGTAATATGATAACGTTTAAAATGATACCTCATACACAAATTTTGGTCAATAAATAACGAAAAAATATGGATTCACAAATAACATTGTTCTTAAGGGATTAAAACCAACATGGCCGACAGCCTCTGCAGATTCTTAAGTGGAAGTTAAGAGCTAAACAAGGCAAGCCCAACAGGAGGGGTCCCTCGTCAAATTGACAAGCTATTGTTGTCTATTGTCTGATTTCAGTTCTTTTCAATTTCTTATAAGTACTTACATCAATTTACACTGTTACTTCAAATTTTATATTATTGTTTCTTGTTCTGTTCTTATTGAACTTCATTCCGTTTGTTTTGTCGAAGTTGTTTTATCTTTTAAACTATATACATATTTTTAAATTTAAAAACACTTATTTCTGTTGTGTTGCTAAGATATGTTGTGTTTAATATTTATTTATTTTTATTTGTACATATATATTCAATGCAGAAGTTTTAGTGTACAAAACGTCTATCCAAAGTTACAAAAATCACCCCATAATTTATTTTATGTTAATATAATAACTTGCTTTTATAATGAGCAATTACCAATGGTATATGCATTTATAAATGTCTTTTAAATCATTTTTTTAACAAAATATGTGAAAATAGTTTATGCTTTGTTATACTCGTGAATGATTATATTATTCATATTATGAGAACTCTAAACGTACCAGTATTAGTAAGGTTTTCCCTCAGTTAGCTCTAAGCTAGACGGACGACTATATGCACTGTATTTCTGATTTTGTAATATGTACTGATTAAATGAATAAATAAAACTTACTCTATTGCGTTTATTTGATTAAACTTGTCCTTCCTATACAATTTATCTCTTGTCACTTCAGTTTAACCCTTGATTATATTATTACTTATAAATAGATCTCTCGTGTAATAGTAGTGCCAGTAGTTTTATTACAGTAGTTAGTTTTGTCTGCTACTACAGCTGGTTTAAACTGCCTTACATTTACATGGACTACACTAGCACACCACAATGGACCACTAACAGTTGATAATAATTTGAGACACAAAATTTAAAACTATTATTTATTATTATTATTCATTTTTAAGATGCCGATCGTTGTGATATGGGCGAATATGAGGGGTGAATGAGTGCGATGAGTGTAGATGAACGAGTGTAGTCATTGTTACCAACTAAGGTCGATTGTTCCTGAGAAAGAGTTATTTATTAATAGCCCAATAGCCAAGACAACTACGGGACCTACAGCTTTACGTGGAATATGAACGACACAGTAGGATTGGTTTGATTTTCACTTAACTGAAAAGTCTGACGCTCACGATATCTGAACCTTGCATGAGAAATACTCGCATATCTGTGTGCTTATAATATCAATCCACTTAATCAATTGGATTTGGTGTTAAAACGTCTTTGCAGCTAAAAGCACTCGTTCTTCTCACATACACAACTGCCCACGAGAGAATCTGTTTCTACGAACTTTCTGAACAATAATTATTTTGTATTTATTTTTCTGAAATAAAAAATGTACTGATTCATTGATTGAGTTTGTTCGTAATGGCCAAATTGTACAGTCCAGAGGTATGTTGCACTTCAACAATTAGTATACAGTTTATAAATTAGTTAAACAAGCCAGCTGTGAGTCAGCTGATCGATTATTGTTATTAGTAAAATGTCGTCAGCTGAAAGTTCTCAGGCCTCGGGCTACTGTAGGATCGATACTGGGTAGTTGTTACTCCATGACCGACTGTAACAACACGCCCAGTATTACCATGCAGGGATGCAAGTGCAAAGTTACCCTTCGGCAATTACCCTCCCGGCAGACCCATCTTCATGGGAAAAGTCTCTGTATGTAATTTTCAAAACCAAAACATGAATTACAATGAACTCTTACACAAAAACAACACTCTGATAACTTATTATATTCTAGTAATTCAACATAACTATAAGCACTATTATCAAACCACTTAACTCATCAACTTACCCTCACAATCCAACCTTTACCGGTGAAGAAAACAAGGTTAAGTGTTCCCGAAGAACAACGTACTGTGACGTTTTTTACGTCCTAATTTATAAATAATTAATCACTATGTGGGTTTTACAAATAAGCAACACGATATACTAAACAATTACTAAATTTATTGAATATATAAAATTAACTTATTATAATTAAATGGATTAATTCCTTAACTTTAACTATTGTGAAAAGTACAATTTACTATTAGGCCTACTGTTACAGTTAAACTAATTTATATTTACAATCTTAGATGGCATCAATAAATGGCAATCAATTACAACTACTAATTGCAAAGTGACTTTACTAAATTCCCTTCTTTTAATTACAATTCCTAGCTCTATAAAGTGGCTTTCCTAGATTCTCTACTATTATTTACAATTACTAACTATAAAGTGACTCTACTAGATTTCCTACTATTATTTACAATTACTGACTACGAAGTGACTTTACTAGATTCCCTACTACCTACAGTCCAATGCTAACAGTTCACTCACAGTTTCTTCAGTGTCCCTTCAGAAGTCGTCCACAAGTACCGCACTGCTCCTTCGTTGATCCCCACAACGAACCACTCACCGGTAACTTCTCCGAAGACCACTTCACTATACACGGACACTTCACTCGCACTGCAGAACTGTCGCCGCAAACACCCGGGCTGTAGGCTCTAGACTCACTGACTGACTCGCGCTGGTATCCGGGCCGTATATATCACCTGCAGGTCTTCATCTAGAAGCTTCTTGAATTCCCCTGCCCCCGAAGTTCCGTGACAGAGCTGGCCTGTCAACCGAGAAGAATAAGTCCATTGATGAGGTAAAGGGGCGTTCATGCGTAAGCCATTGTGCCCCAAAGGTTGTAAACAAGCAGGGCAGGTGGTCAGCGACCCATCCATTACTTCCGCATCACCGGTTACCAGGATGTAGGCCACTCTGGATGTCACAGTACTGATAAAACTGTTATCATACAACTTAACTTCATTAACTCACCCTCACAAGACAAGTCTTTAGGCCTACTGATGTAGGAAGCAAAGGTAAGTGGTCCCGAAGTACAAAATACTGATAAAACTGTTATCATACAACTACTACATACTACATAGTAAAAACTATTGATAAGACAGTTATCTCGTTAACCCTCACAATCTAACTCGTGAGATCAACTTAACTCGTTAACCCTCACAATCTAAACCTTTACCGATGTAGAAAACAAGGGTAAGTAGTCCCATATTAAAAACTATTGATAAGACAGTTATCTCGTTAACCCTCACAATCTAACTCGTGAGATCAACTTAACTCGTTAACCCTCACAATCTAAACCTTTACCGATGTAGGAAACAAGGGTAAGTAGTCCCATAGTAAAAACTATTGATGAGTCAGTTATCTCGTTAACCCTCACAATCTAACTCGTGAGATCAACTTAACTCGTTAACCCTCACAATCTAAACCTTTACCGATGTAGGAAACAAGGGTAAGTAGTCCCATAATAAAACTATTGATAAGACAGTTATCTCGTTAATCCTCACAATCTAACTCGTGAGATCAACTTAACTCGTTAACCTCCACAATCTAAACCTTTACCGATGTAGAAAGCAAGGGTAAGTGGTCCCGAAGTACAACGTACTGATAAATTTGTTATCATACAACTTAACTTCATTAACTCACCCTCAGAGACAAGTCTTTACTGATGTAGAAAGCAAGGGTAAGTGGTCCCGAAGTACAACGTACTGATAAATTTGTTATCATACAACTTAACTTCATTAACTCACCCTCAGAGACAAGTCTTTACTGATGTAGGAAGCAAGGGTAAGTAGTCCCATAGTAAAACTATTGATAAGACAGTTATCATATAACTTAACTAGTTAACTTACCCTCACTATCTAAACCTTTACCGATGTAGGAAGCAAGGGTAAGTGGTCCCATAACACAAAATACAGGTATGGCTGTTATCAAACAATTTAACGCCATCAATTGACTTTAACAATACGAATAATTTTGGTGGAATAAACATGAGTACACGGTCCCAAAGTAATGGAAAAACCCCGTTGCTAAAATCTGTACTCTTTTAACCGAGGAAGAGTATCCTTGACCTCCCATTTTCCTGGCTATTAAAATATTATTTTCTGTATTTTTAAAACTACACGTGCCTATGTACATGGGCTGCAAGACTGTGTGTGAACTTAACGAATGAAATACCAGTTATGAGCTCAGTTGCGCATCTGAACCTTAGACCATGGAAACCTCATCGTCTGAGCCGCAAATGTGCTTTATCGGTGGAGTAAAACTAATGGACAAGACCCCCTTCAAAATACAATTGCAAGTATAACAATAGCATGTGTATTTTCGTTATTTAACTACCTAAATTTTTATTCTTCTACTTATTTTTAACTAGTTGTGTTCTGTAAGTTTTCAAGCTGTAAACACAAACACAACAAGAAATAAGTTTAGTTTCTTATTAAACTACGTGGAACCAATTATCTCAAACAAAATCAAATTAAAGAATTCAAAAAGTGGTATCTCGATAAAATATTTCTTGATTCTGTTTAAACTGGTAATGTTAAAAATTTTAATTTAAACTGTTTAAAATTATTCCTAGATTTGGTAATGGGATTCCTGAAAATGTTGACCTTTTCTCTTATAGTATCAGGAAACTGAAAAATAAACTGCAATAGAATCGATAATTTTAAGTTTTCTGTTTATACTATATAAAATCTACTATTCTATTGTGTTTTATTCAATTTTATCATACTATTGTTCGATTCAATTTTTTTATTCAATTTTATTATATTATTATAACTATTATATATTGGTGGACGGCATTGAAAGAAAAATAAATAAATAAACTGTATACAGTAATATAATTGAATGTATTTAATACAAGCGCAGACCAGCTGTCACCGAGTCACGTGATTGCCAAACAATGCAACGTTGCCAGGTTGCAATCTTGACCCAGCTGAGTCTGCCGCCAATTACTAGAACCCAAACAATACCCTTCCTCCTGCCGTCGAATTACTCAAAGCCTCGACACTTGTACAATCGGATTACCGCCCACATTAAGGTTATAATTTATTGTCGTGCTCTCTAAGAGGCTTAGCCTAGCCTGGCCATACCACCTTCGATGATGGTGTGAGAAAATGTCAGTATTTTATATTGACATCTTCATGTCAATTGGTCGGTAGCGTAGTTGGTTCAATCCCAGCTTCATGTGCTAAAGGTTCTCAGTTCGATCCCAATCAGAGTCAATACATTTGGAGAAGGATCAGCTGATAACCACCGGCTGTTCATTTGTCATTGGGCTATTAATTAATGACACTTTCTAAGGAATAGTCGGCCTTAGTTTGTAACAATGACTACATTCGCTCATCTACACTCATCACACTCATTCGAAATCCATATTCGCCCATATCTTGACGATCGGCGTCTTATGAATAAATAAATTAAAAGAATAAAAAATATACATGTTCGAGGTATTCTAGAAGGGTCAATGACCGAGCAAATAACAGAATGTAGAAATGTTAACGGATTGTAAAATTAACAGCGGTTTAACATATGTATACAAAATGTTATGACTACAGTTACATTTGAATTAAGTATTACCTCTGTCAATGTTTTTTGTATGCCTTATAAACACTTGGTGAGTTTCGTGAAATATTTTCATAGGACATTAAAATTAAAGTAAAAAAATCTTTATTTATGACAGTACAGAGTTGTGCATTAAATTTTGTCAAGTTAAATTCACTAAACTAAATACAATAATACAAAAAATACTATACACTAAAAAATACTAAATACAAAACTAAATAAACAAATAACTAATAACTAAAATACTCGTCCAAATAATATAAAGACTTTGAGATAAAATATGACCTAAGTAGTGTTTTGAAATTGACAGAGTCAAATTTACATTTTAATTCATTAGGCAGAGCATTGATAAACTTAGCCCCCATTACAGAGGTTTTCTTTTTGTATATTTCTCATCTGGTGGAATAATCGCCATCTTACATCTTATGTTGTGGTTATATATGTCACTGTGAGTTGTTATTTTAATAAAATGGTCTCCAACATACAATATACAACCCAGGATATATATCCTGATTATAATCCAAACACTGCTAATATACCTAACCTTTGGAAATGAACTTTTACTGATTCAGTAGTTCCTAATTTTAAAATTATTCTAATGGTCTTTTTCTGCAGTATTAATATTTTGATTAAATTTTGAAAAGAGGTCCCACCATATACACCTATGCCATAGGCTATATTTTACTGGACATGGGCATGATATATCAACTTTAATGTTGATTCACTGCATAAGAACGGTATTCTTCTCAATGCGTTCAGACCTGAATTTATTTTTGAGACAATATTATTTATATGACTGCATCAACTGAGGTTACTGTCACTTAACAATCCTAAAAATGTTGTTTCATCTATTTTGTCTTGTTTTTCCTTACCGATATTGATGTTTGGTTCAACCTGTTTCTTATTTTGAACTATAGAGAAGCAAATATATTTAGTTGTATGAGGATTCAAAAACAAATTGTTGTTGGAGAAAAACTGTTGACATTTTGCCAATTCGCTGTTTGATTCTTGTTATAGTTCAATTTCAGTTTTAGTGAATAGTATTAAGTTTGAGTCGTCAGCGTACAATAAATTTGGACCTTTTGGAATACTTTCCATTGTGCTGAGCAGTGCCTTTCAAGTAGGAAAGAAAAAGAAGCGGTCCTAAAGTTGACCCCTGTGATACTCCATGCTTAGTTTTCTGTAATGTAGATAATTTTTTAACATCTTTGTTTTCATTAACATGAGTAACCTCAACTGTCTGCAGTATATTTCAAAGATAATAAGTAAACCATTCCAAAGCAACCCCGCTTATTCCAATTGAATGAAGTTTTGATATTAAATGTGGATGTGAAACACTGTCGAAAGCTTTAGACAGGTCCATGAAAAAACTAGCCTCAATACATTTTTTATCAATTGATTCTATTATCATGTCAACAAAATTTACTAGTGCTGTAACAGTGGACCTGTCCTTACGAAACCCGTGTTGCTCATCATCAAATAAATTATGTTTTTCTAGATAATCGACTACTTATAAAAACCTTTGAAATAGAGGGAAGTAAAGATACTAGACGATAATTTGTAATGTCCTTTGCATCACCTTTTTTCAAAACTGATGTTATTTTAGATATTTTTAATAATTGGTGCGGGAAAATGCCTGAAATAAACGAGGAATTGACCATGTGAAGTAATGGTTTCTTAGCTGGTTCTTTGCAGCCTTTATCAGTGACAGTGGTACCTCGTCGTAAACAGACGAAAATTTGTTTGAAAGTGAGTCAATAATACTTATGACATTATTTTCAAGCAATGGGTTGCAAATAGAATCGTGCGGGAGGATTATAACAGTTTGCCAAAGTCCGAGTATCCGGACCATACACCCTGTTTGCCATATCATCTATAATATTATTCAAATAATTATTAAAGGTACTAGCAATAATTTCTTGATTGGAGTTTGATTTTACGGTTATGCTTAGGACAATATTTCTATTATTATTTATATTCGTGTTTTCCCTTTTTTTAATAGGATATTCCAAGTACTTTTAGTTATGTTTACAGAATTTGTTATTTTATTGTTAAAATATTCTTGTTTTCTTTTCAATTTCTTTGTATGCACGTTTCATTTCTTTGACTGCATCAATTAGTTTTTTTATTTTTTAAATCTTTAGCTATTATATTTTGTTGAACTGAATTGTATTTTTCGTATTTTAATTCCGTAGTTATCCATTCATAATTTTTGTTTGAACTCGTTTTTTGTGCTTTTGGGAACACTAAATCTAAGTAATACCGAAATCTATCAAAAGTATTGTATTTTTCATATACGTTAGCATCATAAACCAAATTCCATTCCTCTTTTTGTAGTAACGTTTAAAAAAATGTATATATATATATACTTTTTTATTGTATTTATTTATTTATTTTTTTTCAGAAAATGCTCTGTCTGTATACTTTAGTTTATTATTTTTAGGTGCGCACTTAAGATGAAGTATTTCCAATAGCTGGCCATCATAGTCAGACAAAGTAGTCATCAGCCCAATCTAGGACAACACTAGACAAACTAGGACTTCCTTACGGTTTACATTTGTGAAAAAATTATCCAAACAAGAATCTGACGTAGGAGACACTTTGGTTGAAAAATCAATGAGATAATTTAGACCATGACTTTTTAGTATACTTTTGAGTTCCCTGGATCGAGAAGAGCTTTCCAACATGTTTGTGTTAAAATCGCCGCCAACAAAAATACTACCTTTCCTCCTAGTTAACACTACTAATAATGAATTTAATTTAAATAAAAACTCCTTGTTATTAAACTGAGACGTTCTGTACATGCCTGCTACTATTATTAATTCCCCATTAATTTTAAATTCTGTGACACAGCACTCAAATATTTTTTCACTAAACTTGTAATTGCTTGGTTACTCAGCTGTTTACCCCTCAACCTCTCTGGACATAATTAGTACGCTTCCTCCTTTTGCAGTGGTCCGAGCGTAGTGTTAAACAAGCTTATAGTTGTCAATATTTAATCGTTCAAGTTGCTCAGATGTTATATTGTGTTCTGTAATTATAATAATATTTGGACCAATTTCTGAAAATTTCTAAAGGTTAAATTTTTTAAGGTCTTGGATGATTTGGTGAAATATTTTTACATTGAAAGGATTTAAAATGGTTTTTTTAGTATGTCATGGAGGAGTTTAAATGAACAGCTGAATTTAACAAATCAGAGTTAGCATTCAAAACACTACTAGGATATTCCATACCGGTAACTACATTAAAGGAACTGTTGAAAAACGTGTCCGTGCAGATGGGATGAGAAAACTCCACGGTGGGCACCCATACCTTCCGACAGAGTAGACTGCTTGGATATCACTTCTTTATGCGTCTTAGGGCTTGTTTAATCCTCAGTATGTTGTAGGTCGTCCATAGTCAGGAAAGTTTCGTTGGTTGTTGGAAAATGTTCACTACTCTTCACCGAGGGACGTGGAATGTTTGAAGTGATCCCGTTAGTTGATTGTCGCATAATTCCATTTATGGATGTTTTTAAAATTATATCACTAATTGTCTTTTTCCACTTTTATTAAGGTGCAGTCCGTGCCTGGTGAAACATTCTCTGTTAAGCTGCATTGTTTGAACAAAGGAGATTGCTTCATTTTTCTTAATGTTACTGTGAAGGGTTGAAGTGATACAGTGTTGAATTACTTTTCTCGATTCATTTTGTGAATATTTAGCTTTATATTTTGTGTGGAAATTGCTTTTATGCTGAAATGTTTGTGTTCTTACTTAACGTGGTCAAGTCACTGGCTCTCAATTAAATACGTAGAAATAATACATAGAATTAAATTTACGGCTTATTTTGGATGAGACAAAGAAGAACATAACCCTAATTTGAGCTATTTTCAATTTTACCATGTTAGCTCTATAATTTAACTACTAATGTGTTCAAGTTAGAAACTTCTGTTTTATGCTCATGTGTGTTGAAGCTATGAAACGCCAAATAATGTTACTTTGTAAAGACAAACAATCTCACTGATCACATCATAGGAATTGAATCATTAGTGACAAATATTTCTCGTGCCTTCGACTTTCTATGTTCAAACAGTTACAAACATATGTACTGATTGTCACAGGCTAGAAATGAACGGTGATTCGTCCAGCATACAGCCATGCGTCACATGTAGTATCTAAAATAATGAAGGCATTTTTGTGTTTATTACGACAACTAACATATGTGAGCTAACGAATGTATGAAGTCCATACCAGTAACTAGATTAAAAGAACTGTTGAAAAACGTGTCCGTGCAGATGGGATGAGAAAACCTTGTTAAATTGTTGAAAACTCCACGGTGGACACCCATACACCGTCGACGGAGTAGACTGCTTGGATATCACTTCTTTATGAAATTACTCATTTTAAATTAAACAAAAACTAATAATTTACAGTTTTGAATATTTTATAAACGTACAAAACGCTTTATTCCGAAGTAAAATAAAGCACTATGTGATTTAAACTGTAAACCCTTGTTGTATGTTTATGTGGAACTGAAATGTTTACGTAATGGTCCTTGATAAAAACAGAAAGTTATTGTTGAGTAATATTATAATATTTAATTATTATGCTAACATGACGTGTTCTTTAACATAGTAGACTACGGATTTTTTCACGACACGACATAATAATATAGATATAAAAATGTTCAGGGGAAAAATAAGTAGTAAAGTTGTACAAGGTTGATTTTCACAAATTAATTAAATAACAATCAGTGATTTGTTAAACAATGTGTTACATTAAAAAAGTGTTGCTATCTGTAAAAAAATGCGTTATATAGAAAATATTTAATAACTGTGTCATTAACATGCGTCTTAATAGTCCGGTGTGCCCGCTACAATACACCCTATAGAACGCCTGCGAACCAGGGTTAGGCAAGTGGACTGTTAATTCAAGTCTTTAACTATCAGTACTCACTTATTGAATACCAACTTCTACAAACTGTTTCCACCATAGATGTTTCTATTGGTTAGGTTTTAAGGAGATGTCAATTTATATGTATAGGTGTACTCGCCTCTGGAAGGGCAACGTAATGTATATGTATTATAGTTTTCTTATGGGGATAAATCTTAAAGTATTCTAAATACCTTAGCCTCAAAGGAACAAATAAATGTAAATTATCAAGTGATCAATCTTAATTATGAAGGTAAATGTATGGTCACAATGTGGGTATTACATATCAAAATTGAACGTCAAAAACTATTTGCCAATAATAGGAATATATACATCAAAGAACAATATTAATCAGAGATTAAACGATCAGAAATACTTGTAGTTATTATACATCGAATGAAGACCATTCCATTCATGTTAGAGTAGTAATGTGATTCTTATACTTAAAATGAGCATTGTTATTTAATTTTGTCTCGTGTTTACAACAGAGAGTACCCTTTATTGTTCAGTGAATGCATTTTTTTATTTGCTTATTGAAAAAAAAACATCCACTGTCAATTACTTACCATACATCACATTGAGAAATTTACACAGCTAGTATCTTATGCTAAAAATTTGGGCATCCTAATAAACAAATCTTGCTTCACTAACGATTTTTTTTCTTTCCATTGAAATGTATGATTTTGTGGGAGTGTTCATTTATGAACTATAACGCCTCAAATATACAGCTAAATTAACAAATTTCACTGAACAATTTATCTGAAATGCAATGCTTCATAAGGTAGGTTGATGGGTTCTAAGGATTTTTTATGGCTTCTATAAATCCAAATATTTCTCTCATAAATGCTCTCTGTGCAATAATTTATTATACTATTATAAAATGTCTATGTAATTCCTGATCCTTATCTTAGTCTTTTTACCAGTTAGCCCTTTCTATTTCAGTGCTCCTAAGTCAATCCTGTATTCCTTTCGCTCCGGTTTCCTTTCGCTCAAATGTCTCTCGTATACTTCCCCTCAGGAAATAATTTCAATTTTCCACTGAAAGTAGGCCAGATCTAAGTTAATCAGTGGATTTAAAATTGACTAGTGTAAAAGTGTGAGTAATGAAGGATTTTTTCTTGCCACCAAGGTGTTGTCAGTATACAGAGAATTACGGCCGTGAAGGCGTACAACATTAGTTTGGATGGAAGTAGGTAGAAATGTTTGGTGAAGGTGACGTGTTTGTATCAGAAGTGACGTGAGGGTAACACAGATGTTAGGGATAGGTGCCAAATTGGCTGGTCTGTGTGTCTTAAGTTAATTATCTGGGGATCCGTTCACTTGATGAGAGCCTAAGGCGGAGGTTACACATCAAACACGCAAACACTTACCTAATTTACGTAAATATATGTCTAACAAATCTCTTTTAGGCACTTTTCGTTGTTTCTTTTACATTATCAGGGATAAGTACAAGTTCCCTAAAATTTAAATTATGAAGAATTCACTTGCTGTTTACATTGAATCGAAATTAACAAGTTAATTTTACTTGTTTTGAGAATGTAATTTGTTTGTCTATGCAGTTGAAAAACGCAAAACGGGTTGCACATATTTTTATACGAGCCATTTGTTCTTCGTTAGGTTCTGTTAGTTCTTACAGTTATATCCGCGACTACAACAGCTGCACATTGTGGTACACCAATTTCACACTTTTTATCATAACATTCCAGTCAATATAAAACTGGAAACAGTAAATAAATAAATAATAAGGTTTGACTTTGGCACACTTATTTTGAAATTGAAATACCTTTCACCTTTACAATGGTTTCAATTTATTTGCATTTTTATTTTGGCCCCGTTTGGCTACAAACAATTTTTAATTTAATTGCAGTTAAACTTAACCATTGAGATTATTTTATTGAAATTATTATTGAATAATATTTCATAGTAATAGTCAATATTATTGCCTGAATTAGCTTTTGTTTAGAAATTATTACATTTTATTTGACAATTGTTATTTAAAGATGCGTTCATTATTATAGGCCTATGTCTGACGGCAAACGCAGTATATGACCAAGAGTGATATCCTTGTTTGTTTGTAAAATTATTGTACATTTTGACTAATATATATCAGAACTATTGATCTATTATTTGGTTAATAATTAATGACACTTTCTAATGAATAATCGGCCTTAGTTTGTGACTACATTCGCTCATCGACACTCATCTGACCCATTCGAAATCCACATTCGCCCATATCTTGACGATCGGCGTTTTACGAATAAATAAATCAAACTTTTAAAACCATAAACACATATGGTTTATACTGACATACTTATGACCCAGGAAATCAAACCATCGTAAAACAAACCGACGAAGTAAAGTCGACCTAGCTGAGACGTGTAGCCGATTACTGCATAATTTAAACAAATCTGACCCCCTTCCCCCGCCCCAACTGACAGGTCCGAAACTTCAACAATCTGTTGTCGGATTAGAAGGCGTAATTTGTACAAGTAATTTATCATCTATTTCTTGCCACTCCTGGTTTACTTTTCGCTGGGTATGGTGAGTGCTTTTACATTTTTCAATTTTAATTGCTAAGATTTTACATTTTCTAAAACTATTGGTCTCTTTATAAATATATGAATATCAAGAGTTGGCTTGGTTCATGCAAGTTTAGATTATTTAAAGGTGGAAAATACGATTCACCCTGCATTATTGGTTTCAGTTGCAGTACCTTCAATAAACCAAATGTTAAATAAAGGCCCCTACAGACTATACAACCATCGAACAGTCCATCGCACAGATTTAGTTACATTCCGAGATCTTTACGACGATCGCATAGTGTGGAGGGAATTTTAGAGCTAGTACAGACGTCTGTTCTATGATCGCACGTCGAATGAACATGTCCATCTTTTCATGCGACGTCTGTACTAAATCGTATAGTGTGGAGGCAACACGACTGTTAGGTAATAAGATAATTGTATATAGTTCATATATTCTATAGTTGTAAGCATTGAAGCTTGGTATTTCACATTCTCACGGAAACCAAGAGAGAGAGAGGGTTATCTGTCCTCAGAATAGGCATCACGCCACCCCGTAACTCGAGTTCTTATTGGTGGACTAGAATTACTCTCGCCTGATGCGATGCGAGGCGTCGTTTTCACCCCAGATCTCACGGCAGTCTCAATGTGCACACACCTCGCTCGCGTGGTCTCTCTCTCGTCTAGACCTCACGTAGACTCTCGACAGCACGGTACTCTCAACGCTTACGCACCTCTCTCGCGTGTTCTCTTTCCCCAATCAACAATTAGTGTGTGTGCTTTAACTTTTAACTTTGTGCTACTCATCCAGACCTTCAAGAACTTCGTTTGTGCGGTACGTGATCGGTCTCCTGGACTTTCGAAGCGTCCGTACTTCCGCGACTACTCTTCAGTGCTCTAGGACTGTGGTCAAGGAAGGTGGACTGGATTACCATAAGTGTCTCCAACTACTCCTGCTGGACAAGTGTGCACCTAAGCTCTGTGGTGAGTTAATTTTTTATTATTCTAGCATTTCCCTATTCACTAGATTCTCTCGTCTGCTCCAGAAGAGCAGTGGTCCTCCGTACTTATTAACGTTCTCTACTCACTCTCTCTTTGAACATTTTTGGGATAACTCATTCACTCAACATTTTTGCTCCTCCAAACCGGATCAATCCTCAACATTTTTGGTCAGCTCCGGGACGGATAAATTGTATCATCCGTGGACAACAGCCATTTATTTATATTTAATTAATTGTGTTAATTACAACAAAAACTCTAATCAACAAAGAGATTAATTGATCCACTATTCTCTCTCTCAATTGAATTGCTAATTTTTAAAACAAAAGAAACATTTTTTCGACTCAATTGTTTCTTTTACAATCAATCATTATTTTCTACTAATGAAACAGTTTGGCAAAGTTAAGTGTTGTGATGTACAGTTCAAGTATCTAAAACCTGTTCTCAACCCCTTGCACTAGAAATAGCCGCGCGAAGCGATCAATACCTCGACAGGAAATTCCAGCGACTCTCTCTCTCTCTCTAAGGTTGAAATGTCAACAACTGTCAAATAAACATTGTTGTTTGTTTACATTCTTGACTTGTATTGATTTACTTTGTATGAATTATATTATTTTTGCTCTTACTTTGTTGCACTAATACCGTAGAGTGTTCTGTATGTTTTGTATGACTGTATTAGAATAATTATTCACCCTATTTTAATAGCAATTTGGACATAGATTTTCTATTCTAACAAGGTTATATGAGATTGTTGTTTTTCTCACTTATAAAGTAACATTGAGTGTCCAGCATTAACAGTCAAATAGTAGGCTTTGTCATTAACTATCACAAAGGTATTTATTCATATTTTAATTAGTTCAATCGTAATAATTGATTTTTATCAATCAAGTAATTGTTAATGCATTTCATGTTATACACATCAGGTTGTTGTTTCTACTTTGATTTCTTTGAATGGATTATTATTGTTAGTTATTATTGATTAGTGATTATCATTTTGTCAATTTTCGTTTGAGCATTTTTGTCTAATATTGTTAAATTCAACAGGTCATAGGTTGCACTAAAAAATTATATGTTAGATATGTACTAAAACAAAATGTTTCTGTTGAATTGAAGTTCGCCACATAACTTAAACGTTTGACTACATTAACAAAAGGTATTTTTCTTAGATTTAATTTTACTTATTCTCTTTTAATGTTTTTATTATTCCTATGTCATTCATGTTATTAATTACTGTAATTTGTAAAGGAAAATTACTCTTTGAAAAATATTGTTTTTTGAAAACCTCATAAATTGTTTTGTGTCACTCTCTTTTAAACTGTGTTAATGAAAGTTGAGCCTGTATATTATTTTTTAGTTGATTAATTATCTCATATCTCAGTGTGTCCAAAATAATTAGCTTGTTTATGCCAAAAAATTTATGTTTAGGAATTTATGTTTTGGTTCATATCACTGTATTGTTGTCTCTTGTAATTAACTATCGTTTAATTATCTCACCATGCCTCCCAAAATGGGTGAATTTAACAGTTCCATCTACTCACGTGTAACTGCTCTTCTCAAAGTGCGTTTTAATAAATTGAAGGATATTTTAGAAGAATTCTCTACGCAAACTGAATCTCTAACCTCTGTACAAGTTAAACAGCTAAACGCCTTCTCTAATGAAATAAAAAAGAAAAAGGCTGATTTTGATAATAACCTTCAACGGGTTTTAGCTCTTGATTCTGACGATGGTGTGTCAGATGAAACTTTATCTTCCGACCAAGATGAAGTTGAAACTCTCTTTGCGTATTTGACAGCAATCATTGAGGTGCTTGCTCCTCCTGTCGAACCAAAAACACCTAGCTCACTGAGTGATAGCAGTAGTGTTTCACATTCTGGATCCTCTCTAGTCAGGTTACCAAAAATAGACCTGCAAAAGTTTTCTGGTGACCCACTAACGTGGACAAGTTTTATTAATCTGTTTGATACGACGATTCATCGTAATGCAAGCCTTTCCAGTGTGGCTAAGTTCCAATACTTACTCAGTGTGTTACAAGGTGATGCTTTAACATTAGTAAAAAGTTTAACTCTCTCCGCACCTAATTATCTCGTGGCCTATAATTTACTACGAGATAGATATCACAATACTCGCAGGTTGCAATCTCTACACCTCAATCAACTCTTAGACTTACCTGCTGTTAGTGCTACCTCTTTGAAGGGACTTCGTCAATTCGTGAACATTTTTACTGAACATTCACAAGCCTTGAAGGCATTAGGATTCGATGTAACTCAAAATAACCCACTTTTATCTGCATTATTGTTGCGTAAACTTGACAATGAGCTCTGTAAAAAACTTGAAAGTTTTCGATCCAATGCGAATGAAGACTTTAGTCCTCACTCTTTACCTAGTGTGGAAGAAATAATAAAATATTTGAACATTGAGTGCTCGCAAACTGAAGACGCTAATATACACAACTCTCCTTTTGTGAACAAAAATATCTCATCACGGTTACAAACTCAACAAAAAACGCTTTGGTAAAAAGGGTGAATTCTTCACATAGTGGCGTCTCTATGATCACAACACAAACCAGTTCTCAGTCACAGTCGGGAACTACTAATAAACACAACGCTTGGCAATGTTTTGCTTGTAATAAAACAGGTCACAAAATATATGCTTGTGATACATTTAAAAAGAACTCACCTCATGAAAGATACGAGTTAGTAAAAAAACACCAACGTTGTTTCTCATGCCTTGGTAATCACAGCTCGAAAGATTGTCAGTCTAAATCAACGTGTCGCACATGTGACAAGCGACATCATACAATGTTACATTTTGATGTTAAGCTCTCTAGTCAACCCTCTCGAGATAGTCATACGTCCTCTCGACCTCAAGATCAACATAATGTTACTTCGAGGGATATAGCTACAACTTCATCTCTTTTTGTCTCTTCTGCTGATGTATTAAATTGCTCTGCCCAAAATAGCTCTAACTCTCTCTCTTCATCTAATTATACGGTGTTACTCGGTACAGCTCTAATTAAGCTAACCACCTCTCAAGGCATTTCTCATGTTTTTAGAGCATTACTTGACACGGGCTCTATGTGTGAACTCCTCTCTGAACGTGCCGCTAATATCTTGAACGACAAGCGACATACTTCAAATCTAAAAATATCTGGACTCGCTCAAAACTCCTCCTCTACAAAGGGAGCAATGTATCTAAACTTGGAAACGCTCTCCGGCCACACATTGGCCAACAAACATCAGTTTCACATTTTAGATAAAATCTCCGTGGATTTACCACGCACTCGTATCGCTTCTGACGTGTGGGACAAGGTCAAGCCTTATACACTCGCTGACCCTTCCTTCCACTAACCTGGTGGCATTGATGTATTAATAGGTAGCTCTCTGTTACCTCTAATTCTTACTCAAGAGAATCATTCGCTTGGGCCTCACATGCCTCATGTGATAGGCACACACTTCGGCTACATACTCATGGGTCAAGCTCCTTGTGCTTTGACTACGGATGCTGCGGTCAACTTCTCAATATCTCTTCTGTCTACTAGTGATGATCTCTTGCACTCATCTTTACAACGATTCTGGCAACAAGAAGAAGCACCACCCGTCAGTGTTAAATCACAAGAAGAGATCACTTGTGACGAATACTTTGTGAAGACTCATACTCGTGACTCAACTGGTCGCTATGTTGTGCGACTTCCGTTCAGAACGGATCCCTCTGCTCTTGGCCTCTCTCGAAGTACTGCTGAAAAGCGTTTACTGTCTCTTGAACAAAAATTTAACGCACAACCTCAGTTTGCTCAGCTTTACCGCTCATTCATTTCTGAATATCGAGCTCTTGGTCACATGATCAAAATAGACCATGTTGATGACATCCCTCACTATTATCTCCCTCATCATGGTGTATTGAAAGACTCTAGCAGTACAACAAAACTTAGGACTGTGTTTGACGCCAGTAGCAACACCAGTTCTGGTTACTCTCTCAATGATATTCTTTTCATCGGTAGAAAGTTACAGACTGATATCTGTGACATTATTTTGAACTTCCGGTCTCATAAAATAGTGTTTTCATGTGACATACGCCAGATGTTTCGTCAAATAAAAATCCATCCTGACGATCAACATTTTCAACTCATTTTATGGCGTGATGATCCTTCCGCAAAAATATCCACATTCAAACTCACCACTGTCACCTACGGGATGAACAGCTCTCCATACTTGGCAATTAAAGCTCTGACTCAACTTGCGGAGGATGAAGGTGCTGACTTTCCTCAGGCAGCTAACTCACTACGTCATCATACTTACGTGGATGATATTGTCACTGGTGCAGACTCTGTGGAGGCGGCTCTTGAACTTCAAGACCAGCTCATCCAACTCCTAGGTCGTGGCGGCTTCGAACTTCGGAAGTGGGCGTCCAACTCCAACCAGCTCCTCGACAGGTTCCCTTCGGAACATCTAGAGACTCCTAGTTTCTTGCAAGAAGCACAACTTCATCAATTCTCCATCCTGGGTATGCACTGGTCCCCTGAAGAAGATTGTTTTCGCTATGCCTTCCAATATCAAACAGACAAATTAACCAAGCGCACTGTATTAAGCCTCATTGCAAGATTGTACGATCCCTGCGGTTTTCTAGCTCCATTAATCATGGTAGCTAAATGCTATATGCAGCTCCTATGGGCTCAAGGCCTAAAGTGGGACGATGCTCTCCCCCCTGATCTCGCCGATAAATGGCAATTATTCATTAATGACACTAGCCATTACCTCTCTCAACTCAAGATGCCTCGAGCTTTTCCGTTAGCCCACTCTAATGTAATTGAATTACACGGCTTTTCTGATGCCTCAGAATGTGGTTATGCCGCAATAGTGTATTTCCGTTGTGAATCTTCTAGCGGAGAAGTGACTGTGAGACAAATTTTGTCAAAAACTCGTGTGGCCCCTCTGAAACGGGTGACCCTGCCTCGTTCAGAACTTTGTGGAGCTCATCTTTTGTCTAAGCTAATTGATTATTGCCTTAGACAGTTTTCTCATCTCAAGATTAATGAACTGACACTTTGGTGTGACTCTTCGGTAGTGCTCACGTGGCTACAAACACCTACCTACCGATTGAAAACTTTTGTAGCAAATCGTGTCGCTCAAATTCAAGAAATTATTCCTGGTCATCATTGGCGACACATTAAAGGTACAGACAATCCAGCCGATTGTGCTTCCCGAGGTGTTCTTGCATCTCAACTCGTCACCCACCCACTGTGGTAGCATGGCCCCCCATGGTTAAGTCTATCTAAGCCTCACTGGCCGACTCCTAACTTCACACCAATAGAACCACAATTTCAGACTCTATCAATTCAAGTAGAGGCAATGCTAAATTCTCGACCACTTACTGCTCTCAGCTCAGACCCTTCTGAAATCTCAGTTTTAACACCTGGTCACTTCTTGATTGGTGCTCCTCTGGCTGCCCTACCAGAACCCGATCTCTCTGATGTTCCTACCAATCGACTTCGCCATTGGCAACTAGTCCAGGCCTTTCACCAACGCATCTGGCATCGTTGGCAATTGGAATACCTCCACTCTCTACAACAACGTTCTAAATGGAGCACTCCCCAGGAGAATCTCAAAATTGGAGATCTCGTCTTGGTGCAATCCCCGACACCACCTCTTACCTGGCCTCTTGGACGTATCACTGACGTTCACCCTGGACCTGATGGCACCGTGCGAGTGGTCACCATCAAGACGCCTTCAGGGACTTACACTCGACCTGCAATCAAGGTCTTTCCTCTGCCACTAAACTAAGTGGACTCTTAACTTTTAAGAATTTAGTATAACTTAATAATAAGCTCTTTGTCATGTAACTCATCACCCTTTATATGTTGTGTGTAATTTTTTCATTTTCTCTCTATGTTGAAGTTTATAACTTCAAGGTGGCCGGTATGTTAGGTAATAAGATAATTGTATATAGTTCATATATTCTATAGTTGTAAGCATTGAAGCTTGGTATTTCACATTCTCACGGAAACCAAGAGAGAGAGAGGGTTATCTGTCCTCAGAATAGGCATCACGCCACCCCGTAACTCGAGTTCTTATTGGTGGACTAGAATTACTCTCGCCTGATGCGATGCGAGGCGTCGTTTTCACCCCAGATCTCACGGCAGTCTCAATGTGCACACAACTCGCTCGCGTGGTCTCTCTCTCGTCTAGACCTCACGTAGACTCTCGACAGCACGGTACTCTCAACGCTTACGCACCTCTCTCGCGTGTTCTCTTTCCCCAATCAACAATTAGTGTGTGTGCTTTAACTTTTAACTTTGTGCTACTCATCCAGACCTTCAAGAACTTCGTTTGTGCGGTACGTGATCGGTCTCCTGGACTTTCGAAGCGTCCGTACTTCCGCGACTACTCTTCAGTGCTCTAGGACTGTGGTCAAGGAAGGTGGACTGGATTACCATAAGTGTCTCCAACTACTCCTGCTGGACAAGTGTGCACCTAAGCTCTGTGGTGAGTTAACTCTTTTTATTCTAGCATCTCCCTATTCACTAGATTCTCACGTCTGCTCCAGAAGAGCAGTGGTCCTCCGTACTTATTAACGTTCTCTACTCACTCTCTCTTTGAACATTTTTGGGATAACTCATTCACTCAACATTTTTGCTCCTCCAAACCGGATCACTCCCCAACAACGACAGTCGATCAAGTGTTGTTACTGCGCATGCGCGGCCCCGCCGCCTTGCCGCTACGCCGATACGTACTAGTGTGACTTAGTATAGTGCCTTTTTATTGCGTACTTGTTTACTTAATTAAATTAACTATGGAAACCGCGTCTGTATCACTTTCAGGTAAAGATTTTGTGGCATCAACGAATGACACCAGTTGTACAGAAACAGAAGGAGAAGAAAGAGGGACAGGAAGTGATTTAATGTTGAATTATAATGACAAACTGAAACAATGTACATATATTTGATCAGATACGTTCATAAACTTAAGCAAAAAAATTAAAAATTTTAACGGCCCTATAATTTTCCACCTTCGATTTATCACCAAACTTATGTATTGGATTTACCTTAGATTCTTTCAATTTCTTAGGAAATTGACTCAAAACAAGTGAAAGGCTAAACAAATAACACATTGGTGTCGCCAGTACCTCACCTCAAAGCTTTACAATATATGCCGGAATTTGGTCCGATCCTGAAGATCTTTCCGATTTCAATTCCGTTATGGTGTTCTTCACATCCACTATGGAGAGAGCAGTTATATTAAAACTATCGGAACACAAACTAGGCTTATAAATCTTATACCTGGATAAATTCTTATCATAAACTGGAGAAAAACAAACGACAAAAGCATTCGATATGTCTTTATCTGTAAATATCTGATCTGACCGTCACTCTCCCCTATGAACTGATAATAGTAACATTAGCATTATTCTTAGACTTTACATAGCTCCAACAGTTATTAACATTCGATATGTCTTTATCTGTAAATATCTGATATGACCGTCACTCTCCCCTATGAACTGATAATAGTAACATTAGCATTATTCTTAGACTTTACATAGCTCCAACAGTTATTAACATTCGATATGTCTTTATCTGTAAATATCTGATCTGACCACCCTGTGAACTGATATTAGTAACATTAGCATCATTCTTAGACTTTACATAGCTCCAACAGTTATTAACATTCGATATGTCTTTATCTGTAAATATCTGATCTGACCGTCACTCTCCCCTGTGAACTGATATTAGTAACATTAGCATTATTCTTAGACTTTACATATCTCCAACAGTTATTAACATTCGATATGTCTTTATCTGTAAATATCTGATCTGACCGTTACTCTCCCCTGTGAACTGATATTAGTAACATTAGCATTATTCTTAGACTTTACATAGCTCCAACAGTTATTAACATTCGATATGTCTTTATCTGTAAATATCTGATCTGACCACCCTGTGAACTGATATTAGTAACATTAGCATTATTCTTAGACTTTACATATCTCCAACAGTTATTAACATTCGATATGTCTTTATCTGTAAATATCTGATCTGACCGTCACTCTCCCCTGTGAACTGATATTAGTAACATTAGCATTATTCTTAGACTTTACATAGCTCCAACAGTTATTAACATTCGATATGTCTTTATCTGTAAATATCTGATCTGACCGTCACTCTCCCCTGTGAACTGATAATAGTAACATTAGCATTATTCTTAGACTTTACATAGCTCCAACAGTTATTAACATTCGATATGTCTTTATCTGTAAATATCTTATCTGACCGTCACTCTCCCCTGTGAACTGATAATAGTAACATTAGCATTATTCTTAGACTTTACATAGCTCCAACAGTTATTAACATTCGATATGTCTTTATCTGTAAATATCTGATCTGACCGTCACTCTCCCCTGTGAACTGATATTAGTAACATTAGCATTATTCTTAGACTTTACATAGCTCCAACAGTTATTAACATTCGATATGTCTTTATCTGTAAATATCTGATCTGACCGTCACTCTCCCCTGTGAACTGATAATAGTAACATTAGCATTATTTTTAGACTTTACATAGCTCCAACAGTTATTAACATTCGATATGTCTTTATCTGTAAATATCTGATCTGACAGTCCCTCTCCCCCGTGAACTGATATTAGTAACATTAGCATTATTCTTAGACTTTACATAGCTCCAACAGTTATTAACATTCGATATGTCTTTATCTGTAAATATCTGATCTGACCGTCACTCTCCCCTGTGAACTGATAATAGTAACATTAGCATTATTCTTAGACTTTACATAGCTCCAACAGTTATTAACATTCGATATGTCTTTATCTGTAAATATCTGATCTGACCGTCACTCTCCCCTGTGAACTGATATTAGTAACATTAGCATTATTCTTAGACTTTACATAGCTCCAACAGTTATTAACATTCGATATGTCTTTATCTGTAAATATCTGATATGACCGTCACTCTCCCCTGTGAACTGATAATAGTAACATTAGCATTATTCTTAGACTTTACATAGCTCCAACAGTTATTAACATTCGATATGTCTTTATCTGTAAATATCTGATCTGACCGTCACTCTCCCCTGTGAACTGATAATAGTAACATTAGCATTATTCTTAGACTTTACATAGCTCCAACAGTTATTAACATTCGATATGTCTTTATCTGTAAATATCTGATCTGACCGTCACTCTCCCCTGTGAACTGATATTAGTAACATTAGCATTATTCTTAGACTTTACATAGCTCCAACAGTTATTAACATTCGATATGTCTTTATCTGTAAATATCTGATCTGACCGTCACTCTCCTCTGTGAACTGATAATAGTAACATTAGCATTATTCTTAGACTTTACATAGCTCCAACAGTTATTAACATTCGATATGTCTTTATCTGTAAATATCTGATCTGACCGTCACTCTCCCCTGTGAACTGATATTAGTAACATTAGCATTATTCTTAGACTTTACATAGCTCCAACAGTTATTAACATTCGATATGTCTTTATCTGTAAATATCTCATCTGACCGTCACTCTCCTCTGTGAACTGATAATAGTAACATTAGCATTATTCTTAGACTTTACATAGCTCCAACAGTTATTAACATTCGATATGTCTTTATCTGTAAATATCTGATCTGACCGTCACTCTCCCCTGTGAACTGATAATAGTAACATTAGCATTATTCTTAGACTTTACATAGCTCCAACAGTTATTAACATTCGATATGTCTTTATCTGTAAATATCTGATCTGACAGTCACTCTCCCCTGTGAACTGATAATAGTAACATTAGCATTATTCTTAGACTTTACATAGCTCCAACAGTTATTAACATTCGATATGTCTTTATCTGTAAATATCTGATCTGACCGTCACTCTCCCCTGTGAACTGATATTAGTAACATTAGCATTATTCTTAGACTTTACATAGCTCCAACAGTTATTAACATTCGATATGTCTTTATCTGTAAATATCTGATCTGACCGTCACTCTCCTCTGTGAACTGATAATAGTAACATTAGCATTATTCTTAGACTTTACATAGCTCCAACAGTTATTAACATTCGATATGTCTTTATCTGTAAATATATGATCTGACCGTCACTCTCCCCTGTGAACTGATATTAGTAACATTAGCATTATTCTTAGACTTTACATAGCTCCAACAGTTATTAACATTCGATATGTCTTTATCTGTAAATATCTGATCTGACCGTCACTCTCCCCTGTGAACTGATATTAGTAACATTAGCATTATTCTTAGACTTTACATAGCTCCAACAGTTATTAACATTCGATATGTCTTTATCTGTAAATATCTCATCTGACCGTCACTCTCCTCTGTGAACTGATAATAGTAACGTTAGCATTATTCTTAGACTTTACATAGCTCCAACAGTTATTAACATTCGATATGTCTTTATCTGTAAATATCTGATCTGACCACCCTGTGAACTGATATTAGTAACATTAGCATTATTCTTAGACTTTACATAGCTCCAACAGTTATTAACATTCGATATGTCTTTATCTGTAAATATCTGATCTGACCGTCACTCTCCCCTGTGAACTGATATTAGTAACATTAGCATTATTCTTAGACTTTACATATCTCCAACAGTTATTAACGTTGGATTTAATATTACTTTCAATACGGAATGTATAATCCCTAGGTGTATTTCTAATATTTTTCTTGATTCACTTTCTTAACTGCCCGGTCAACTCATTGTGAAACTTAGAATATTCCTTTTCCTTTGAACATTTATTTTTAATTTGTATATATAATTTAATTTTGGAAGAAACCCAAATTGGATATATTCGCTATTGAATGTAACATTTTTCTGAAGCATACACTTGTTAAAAAAGAGAGAAACTATTTATAAATACATTCCACACTTTCATCCACGTCAACTAATTCATACATTTCATCTCAGTCACAATCCTTCAACGTATAAAACAAAGCATAGAAATGACAATCTTTAAAGGAATAGTATTTGCGTGTTATAAGATTCTCGGTGCCCCTACAGACTATACAACCATCGATCAGTCTATCGCACAGGCCACCGCACTGTCCATCGAAATGTCCATCGTACAGGCCATCGCACAGGCTACCACACTGTCCATCGCACAGGCCACCGCACTGTCCATCGTACAGGCCATCGACCAGTCCATCGCACGATCGCAATCGCTCGGAGCCTACACACTATGCGATGGCCTGTGCGATGAACAGTGCGATGGCCTGTACGATGGCCTGTGCGATGGACAGCGCGATGGCCTGTACGATTGACAGTTCGATGGACAGTGCGATGGCCTGTACGATGGACAGTGCGGTGGCCTGTACGATGGACAGTGCGGTAGCCTTTTGTGATGAAGTGTGACGGCCTGTACGACTTACCGTGCAAGTCAGCGTCCTTCACACAACATTTAAGTTCTGATTGATCAGTATTTAGTGTCATATTGAATATTATGTCGTTGTCTAAGGAACAGTTACTTGTAGCTGGTCTAGGCATTATATATTGTGAAACAAATGAACATAAAATAAGAAGAAGATGTTCAGTGATGGGTTGGTCAGAAAAGAGAAGACAGTTATCACATTTCAATTTAATAAGCGAACTTAGACATGAGCCCGACGACTGGCGCAATTATATGATGATGAATGAGGCGTTGTATGTGCGGTTATTGGACCCGGTAGCACCTATCATAAGAAAAAATGATACGAAAATGAGGGCAGCAATTACTCCTCATGACAGCCTTAGTGCAACTCTGAGATTTGTAGCAACTGGTCGTACATTCGAGGACCTCCAACTTTACATTTGGAACCCCATTCTTGTATTTACAAAGTAGACTTCTACGCCACCGATCGCTCATCTCTATTACAGTAACCTCTTGATTTTATTTTCTACATTCTTGGTCCCTCTCTGTAACATTGGATAAATTCTATAACTAATTTTCTTACCAGATAAAAATGAAATCTATATTTTTTTAAATTATTTGAGGTACAGGAAAAAAGTTGATATGAAATTTATGGTTGTAAATATGTTAAATAATTTTTACCAAATTAAACAGTTATATTACTAGATTTTAAGTTTTTGGTTTTATTTACAAGCAAATTTAAGAATAAGCTATCCTTTCTTAAGATTAACATAAACCCCCTCTTATGGAATACTCAAGTAACGCACTTTGAAGTCATTTTATTACCCGTGGATATAAAAATGTTGCCTGTTTTTTTCTTAGTGTAAACTTAAATAAAATAATGAAGTGGTTATATTTTTGGTCGAAGATACTTAGCTTAATTTTTTTTGCAGTATATTTAGTTATGAGTACACTATTACGTCTTATATTATAAAAATAGATCAAAACTAGTTAATTCCTAGCATAAGTTGTTATAAACACCAGCCAACATATCGAACAATAAATATTGCATCCTACAAATTAACTGTTAACGAGATTTCAGAATGACTTTTGAGGTTCTCAAAGTTAATATGGCTCAAAACAGTGCAACGCAGGCATTGTCAATGACAGCCGGTAAAGTCTTGTGATTTGTTCTCTGTGCCACCTCCATCCACTCTTTGTAATGGGCACGTCATCAGCAGACCTCCTACTATGGTATACACACGCATGCACACCTTACTCATACACCAGGAGGCAGTACTAGTCATTGTCACTGACAGCCGGTATAGTCTTGTGATTTATTCTCTGTGCCACCTCCATCCACTCATTGTAATGGGCACGTCATCAGCAGACCTCCTACTATGGTATACACACGCACGCACACCTTTCTCATACACTAGGAGACAGTGCCAGTCATTGTCATTGACAGCCGGTATTGTCTTGTGATTTGTTCTCTGTGCCATCTCAATCCACTTTTGTAATGTCACGTCATTAGTAGATCTCTTACAAGAATACACACACGCACGCACACCTTACTAATACACCAGGAGGCAGTGCCAGTCATTGTCATTGACAGTTGGTATTGTCTTGTGATTTGTTCTCTGTGCCACCTCAATCCACTCTTTGTAATGGGCACGTCACTAGTAGATCTCTTACTAGAATACACACACGCACGCACACTTTACTCATACACCAGGAGACAGTGCCAGTCATTGTCATTGACAGCCGGTATTGTCTTATGATTTGTTCTCTGTGCCACCTCAATCCACTCTTTGCAATGGACACATCGCTAGTAGATATCTTACTAGAATCACATCACTTTTGTAATGTCACGTCATTAGTAGATCTCTTACAAGAATACACACACGCACGCACACCTTACTAATACACCAGGAGGCAGTGCCAGTCATTGTCATTGACAGTTGGTATTGTCTTGTGATTTGTTCTCTGTGCCACCTCAATCCACTCTTTGTAATGGGCACGTCACTAGTAGATCTCATACACACACGCACGCACACCTTTCTCATACACAAGGAGACAGTGCCAGTCATTGTCATTGACAGCCGGTATTGTCTTATGATTTGTTCTCTGTGCCACCTCAATCCACTCTTTGCAATGGACACATCACTAGTAGATATCTTACTAGAATGCACACACGCACGCACACCTTTCTCATACACAAGGAGACAGTGCCAGTCATTGTCATTGACAGCCGGTATTGTCTTGTGATTTGTTCTCTGTGCCACCTCAATCCACTCTTTGCAATGGACACATCACTAGTAGATCTCTTACTAGAATACACACACGTACGCACACCTTACTCATACATCACTGTGATAACTTAGCAGCGTGGGTTTCATATTCCTACTCTACACAATATCACACCTTGCTCAGAAAAGAAAGGACGCATGTGTTTGTGATGAGCACGTCTCTGACTGACCTAGTGGTAGAGTGTAACACACATTACCACCCTACATATTCACACATATTACTCAAAGTCCATGAGGACACGTTTTTGTTTTGGGCACTTTACTAGAAAAAACAAGCGTGTGCTTATATGAGCACGTCTGTAACTGACCTATTGGTAGAATGGACCTCACATTCCTATCCTACATACTCACACACACATGAGTTTGACACAATTCAGAACTCCACACTCAATATAATAAAGAAATTTAGTTTCATGTTGATTTTGGATTTTTATGTAGAGCCTATAAAGAATCTCCATTTACTAAACGCTCTGAAATGTAGATAGTTAAATAATACAAAGTTAAACATTCGTTATGTTTTGAAGTATTAATTTGTCTATTTCATAAATCAATTGGCATTGTGTAGTTTTCGAATTTCTTGTGAAATTCAACGTCCGGTTGGTTCTTAAACCATAAATTTATATTGTACGATCACAAGTTTAATGTAAATTTACATGATATTGTGTTTACATCGGGTACTCTAATATTGAAAAATAAATTTAGAGCAAATTCATAATCTGATTTGTAAATCAGGAACACGCTTTACTTAATACGTATGGTGGGATAATACTACGTGTTGAAACTATTTATAACCGATCGTGTAGAATAGTTTCGTCAGAGTTGACTTAAACCTACGATGTTAATGTACATACATGTATCAATATTTATTTATACTGAAATACTAAGTAGAATTAATTCATTAGAATGGACAGGATGCATCTGTAATGCTTGGATATAGTTCAGGAAACGAATCCAGACGCTAAAATTAGGTTTTGATTGAAATATATTATCTGTAATATTCGCCTTGTACTGTACGCAATACACCTTCAAAATACGCAAATTACCAAAAGCAGCATCGAAATTAACACAATCATGATATTGAGTGTGGAGATTAGAAATGTATCAAGCACATGTGACCGCGTGGTCTCTGTGTAAGGTGTTCGAATGCGAAGGGCAGGATTGTGAATCCCACTGTAAATATAGGTCTGCTAGTGACATGCTCATTACAAACACGAATCCTCCTGGTCTCTGAGTAAGGTTTGTGAATGTGTAGGAAAGGAATGTGAATACCACTGTAAATATAGGTCTGCCAGTGACATGCTCATTACAAACACGAGTCCTCCTGGTCCCTGAGCAAGGTGTGTGAATGTGTAGGATAGGAATGTGAATACCACTGTAAATGTAGGTCTGCAAGTGACATGCTCATTACAAACACGAGTCCTCCTGGTCTCTGAGCAAGGTGCGTGAATGTGTAGGATAGGAATGTGAATACCACTGTAAATATAGGTCTGCCAGTGACATGCCAATACAAATACGAGTCCTCCTGGTCTCTGAGCAAGGTTTGTGAATGTGTAGGATAGGAATGTGAATACCACTGTAAATATAGGTCTGCCAGTGACATGCTCATTACAAACATGAGTCCTCCTGGCCTTTGAGCAAGGTGTGTGAATGTGTAGGATAGGAATTTGAATACCACTGTAAATATAGGTCTGCCAGTGACATGCTCATTACAAACACGAATCCTCCTGGTCTCTGAGTAAGGTGTGTGAATGTGTAGGATAGGAATGTGAATACCACTGTAAATATAGGTCTGCCAGTGACATGCTCATTGCAAACACGAATCCTCCTGGTCTCTGAGTAAGGTGTGTGAATATGTAGGATAGGAATGTGAATACCACTGTAAATATAGGTCTGCCAGTGACATGCTCATTACAAACATGAGTCCTCCTGGTCTCTGAGCAAGGTGTGTGAATGTGTAGGATAGGAATGTGAATACCACTGTAAATATAGGTCTGCCAGTGACATGCCAATACAAATACGAGTCATCCTGGTCTTTGAGCAAGATGTGTGAATGTGTAGGATAGGAATGTGAATACCACTGTAAATATAGGTCTGCCAGTGACATGCTCATTACAAACACGAATCCTCCTGGTCTCTAAGTAAGGTGTGTGAATGTGTAGGATAGGAATGTGAATACCACTGTAAATATAGGTCTGCTAGTGACATGCTCATTACAAACACGAGTCCTCCTGGTCCCTGAGCAAGGTGCGTGAATGTGTAGGATAGGAATATGAATACCACTGTAAATATAGGTCTGCCAGTGACATGCCAACACAAATACGAGTCCTCCTGGTCTCTGAGCAAGGTTTGTGAATGTGTAGAATAGGAATGTGAATACCACTGTAAATATAGGTCTTCCAGTGACATGCTCATTACAAACACGAATCCTCATGGTCTCTGAGTAAGGTGTGTGAATGTGTAGGATAGGAATGTGAATACCACTGTAAATAAAGTTCTGCCAGTGACATACCCATTACAAACACGAGTCCTCCTGGTCTCTGAGCAAGGTGTGTGAATGTGTAGGATAGGAATGTGAATACCACTGTAAATATAGGTCTGCCGTGACATGTCCATTACAAACACGAGTCCTCCTGGTCTCTGAGCAAGGTGTGTGAATGTGTATGATAGGAATGTGAATCCCACTGTACAAATAGCTCTACAGGTGACATTCACAGAGCATTTAATACAAATAGAGTGGGCATAGACCTTCCCGTGGTGAAGCCGGTCGTCACCACCAAAATGGCACACCCCTCCACTTACTGTCACAGTGCGGATCTTTGAGCTCGTATTCTGTCTAGGATATCAATTTATAGCTTACACAATTTTTAATATACAGGGTGTTTCAAAAAGAATAACTATTTTTAACTTATTAAAAATATTATTACAAGTAAACTGTTGGTTATAAAAAAAATATATTATTAGATTTCGCGTTATCAGTAATAAACACGTGCATATTTTCAAAATGTTATTTGGTCTCAAAATGGTTTAATTCTTGATGCAAACAAAGCGCTTACTTTAATTTTTGTGCCCCACACGGCGAGAAAATTAGAAGTTTTATCCACTATCAAGATGACGGACGCGGCTTCAATTTATTCCTATGGTACAGGTTGTCAATGCCTACTCTACAGTATTACATATTCTGTGGTGATATTCCCAATACAAACATTTGTCCTCCCGGTCTCTGAGCAAGGTGTGTGAATTCCTAGGGTAGATGTGTGATCAATATGATATGTCCGACCACAACCGAAACGTTCACCATCATGTCGAGTGTAATAGAACATTTTTTTATTATTTTTCTTAATATATAAATAAGATAGCATATAGCTTATAACACATTCTCGATCAATACATTTTTACAAGTACTTTACATGTCATATTTCTGTTTGTTTTTCGTATACAGTAGTATATATAGAAAGTAATTATTTTCCGTTCTCGTGAAAACTTCAAATGAAGTAAAGTGCTCTTGTGGAGCCTGTGCGGATGTCATCAGAGGACAGCTGGTTGCAGCACGTGTTCCGAACAGATGTGCGCTCCTTGTTCCTTTACTCTTCTTGGAAAGAACAACTTATTTTTTAAATCTTTTTAAATGTCTTTTAAATAGGCCTTTGTAATCGCACCTCATCCATGGTTTTATCTATAAAAATACATTATAGTACATAATTAGGGCGTAGAATGATTCATTAACTTTTATATCATATTGGTTTTTATTTTTAGGCAGCACAATAGTTTAGTGTCCTATGTTGTGTTACACATAACAGCAGATCACTACTATAGTTGCAAAATATAATAAGTTGGTTTGGTTGAAGGTGACATAATAGGAAGTACCACCTCTCGCAGTTGGCACCTCGCAGTCTCTACTCGTTGTAACTTTAGGCCTATCAACCATCCCAATTCAAAACTGTCCAATTTCCCATTAATTAAAATTTGCAATGAGATGGATAAATCCAATAAAGTAGATCATCAAAAATATAGGCGTGAGGTTTCACGTTCCAGTACTGTTTATTTCATAAAATTTCCTTATAAATATAATGTAAAGCAAGATATTTACAACCTGGAGTAATCTTTGTTGGATACTCTTTTTCCTCAATATAACATTATTTACATAAAATATTATCTTGGCTTTACTAATTATGAAATTAGTTTCCATCATTTGAATCAATTGAAATAGATAGTTTTAATATTGTTAAGTTTTTATTGATTTGCTTTATCGCTTTCTTAATACATTAACATCCATCCCAATATATGATGAAAAATACAAATTACACATGAACATAATAAGAAAGGTAACAAATTAGCCAAGATTGTCAATAACCTAAACCTTCAACAGACTAATCAGAAGATTTTTATTATCAATATTCCAAACATGTTTCCCAGTCACAAATAAAAGTTAGTTCAGCGCATCACAGTAATACAAAGTACCAGTAACACAGTTATGTAGTGCACTGAGCGTGGAAAACATTGATGACAAAATACGTTAGTGGAAATTGATGTTAGAAAACGAAAGAAAGAGAAAAAGTAATAAATGCCATCAATCAAGAAGACCAACACTATATAATGCAGTTAATCTACAACAATTAATTTATCAGTGAAGTGTTCAATTGGTGGCACTCGAGGTGCGACATGGACTACCTGTGTTAATCCCAGCGACCCAAAGGGCCATAAAACTGGCACTCGAGGTGCGACATGCCACCTCAGGTAGCCCGGCGAAGGGTTGCGGGGTTGTAGACGCGCTCTCTCTCTGTGTCCATAAATATACTGTATATATACATACATACAAAATGGGACCTACGTTACTAGGATAATCACACCATTTCAATAACTAGTGTAATTAAATACAGACTTTCACACTTAAAAGGAATCAATATTTTTTGGAAATACAATTATTTTTATTTCAATAAAAAGTAGTAGAACTATAATTTTTTCTGGACACTCCGATCTGCTTTACATAGCTAAATAGATTATTATTAGCTAACCTAACCTAACCTTTTTTTTAACAACCTAACAACCAAATTTTTAAACTATTTGACGCCGTTAAACATTTTTATTGTAATAAATTTCTTTGTTTAAGTTAAACTATAAATTGTCATTGAGCGATGATTAATTACTGAATCATCGTTAATCATGTGTCTCATTGTATGGCTGTAGTTTTCAGATAATTTTATCACTGTAAATATATCAACTATTAGCCGCCAGACCAACACGGCCACACTGCTAGCCGAAGCGCCATGTCGCACCTCGAGTGTTAGTTTTTGGGTTCTCTTTCGCTGCATGTCGCACCTCGAGTGTCTAATTATGACCCTCAGGTAGTCCATGTCGCACCTCGTGTGCCCCCGTTCAATTGTGTTTAGTATTAAATTATTGAGAGGGTGACTCATACAGTAAAAAACCTTTGTTGTATCAGAGAAAAGAAATCACTGAAATTATAAAGTAATAATGTCCATGCATGAAATCTTACAGTAGGTAGTAGAGAATGCATCCTCAAAGTATGTGATATTAGAAGTATTAGTTGGCAGTCCTTCTTATGCAGATTACGTCATCCATCACAAGATGTCTCTCGCACGGCCAATGGACATTATGAATTAATGGTCCATTCCATTATTAATGTTTTTATGTTTCTTTCTGTCACAATTCATTCCTTTACTTAGAAAGCAATTATGATATGTTTTAACTTTACTACATACAAAATTATTACCATTAAAATGTAGGCCTACAATTTTTGTTAATTTTCATATTGATGTTTTTGTTCATGAAAGCCTCAAGTAAGGTAGTCCTCATTTACTAGTTTTCAAAATAGAGAATTACTTGAAGCCTAACAAATTCGATTCAGATTCACCAACGACTGGAATGGATTCACTCTAACAATAATTTGCTTTGTAAAGGATGTGAACTACGTGTTCTAAAGGAGCTTTATTCCCATGTTTTATTGGTCATTATAAATCGAAGAAGAATTCACGTATGTCAGTGGAGTTCTGTAAAAACTAACACTGTTGAGAATTTGTTCGTATTTCTTTAAGTTTACTCAAAGCATATCTTTGGCCTTTACTGTTGATTGATTAAAACACAGGCTTGTCGGTTCTGTAAATCAGGCAACGAGTTCATTGACAGTGAAGTCGACCAAGTGTGTCACCATAGAGAGCATAATGTTGTGGAAAACTAAACGCCCTGCCATATACAACTCTCAAACTATTAACAAGTATGTATCTCCTACCAAATATTAAGGGGATATTTTGAGGAATTGAGCAACATAAATATTTTAGTGCTATTGATTAAAGAATATCGAAGACAAGATGTTTACTTTGATCGAAGTAAAATATAAGCTTCGTCATTTATTGATATCTCCTTCGGAGTTACTAATGGAATATCTAGTTTTCAATTGATCGTGGATAATATAGTTTCTTTTGACCAGATTTTTGGAGTTTAATCTTATCTTGATAAAAGAACAATCTGTGAAAAAAAATAAAATGATCATTACAAGAATCTAAACAAACTCTTGTCAACTGTTGAGAAGCTAGGCACTTGAATAAATGAAAATAATTATATAAAAATAAACCAACAACTCTATCAAGGCCGGTCCACAACTCCAGCACTGAACATGCAAATTCCTGCTTACGAAGGTCCTTAGAATTTTATGCTCACTGGTGAATTTAAAGAATTGTGACCAACCGGATCTCACCTTAAAAAAGGTGGAAAAATTAAAGCTTAAATGCTACAGTATAGAGAGCCATCCTTATAGAAGCCATCTATAAAGATACGAAATATTTGATTACAGGACTGTGATGACGTTCTAGCGAAGTCTGCATGCCATTCGATTACTGCTGTGACCGTTTCGTACCTCTATCAACTGCACCCCGCATGAAAAGTTTCTCTTGAACTGGAATGTACAGCTTTCCATTAATGTTTACTCCTGAACCTGTGCTAGCTAACTCGATATGAGAACAAGATAATGTGAAAGCCTTGTAGACGAAGTTCAGTTGATCGAAGCAACCCCTCAATACGGGTTTATTCGTCAACAATATGATTGTGAATGTACTAGTTAGACAATCCCTCCTGGAGAACCTTCTCCTTCTGTTTATCATAAGAAATATCTAGACACGTTACCAAGAGAAGTAATTGAAACTGGGGTTTCTAATGAAACTGGAGAGTAATTTGTCCTTCCTAACGAATAGAATATGCTTGTAGATTCGTCATTTGATGCATGACTGCAATCAAAACTGGAGTATCCAGGCCATCCGGTAAAGAATTAATCCGCCTTTATTCTGAGACACACCCTGATGTCGATATGAAACGATAACGTAATTAGCTGCCCAACACACGACAATGTTTTATAACGCGTTCTTCATATTGAAAACTATATGCTGCTTGGTAAACTTTAAGATAATTTATGGTAAACTTGTAGATGTTCCTGTTTTAATAAGAGAGGAAATGTTGATGTTTCGGGCTTTACTATTTTTATAATTATCATCATTTAACTTTCTAGCATCTATTTTTTTTCTGTGAGTTTTTACGTTAATGGTTGAGTAAAGTCTCAAGGATGGTAATTGTTACTGATTATTGTTTGGTTCTATAACATCAATTTCTAATAACTCAAACCTAGAAATGGTGTAAAAGAGTGTTTTGGACAGTAAAACCTCATTCAACAACACTAGTTCTGCATCGTGTGAAAATTTAGCCCTGTAGTGTGACTGACGCCGAGTGCAATGCAGCTAACGTCGGCATGGCAAAAAAAAAAAATCCCCGTTAAAAACAAGTTTGAGTGTTGAGACCGCGTCTGGCTATGACACGTCATCAAGCACTTCCCTTCACCCCTCACCATCTAGACAACAAACACTCATTTTTCCTTTTGCACGGCAACTTATAATGTTCGGTAATTAGTGTAAATATTATATTTTCCCTACATTCTACATTGACTTTGTGTGTCAAACTCCCCCTTACATATGATGTACAAACACCACTGTGTCTTTTCCTAAATATTTGTACACGTTCCTTCAGACTGCTTATGAGTATATTTGCGGAGAAAATAATAATTCTAACAATAAGGCTTTTTTTAATGCAGAACCTCTATGTTCAAAGGAATTCAAGATGGCGTAGTATTATTTTTTAAATCAATAAAGTAGTATTAATTTTTAATCTAGTTCTTGTACGTTCTTTGCACGCAACGTCTTCATTGAGAAATGATTTCTATACTATTAATTGCCTAGTTTTAATTAATTTGTTTATTAACTTTTGACCTAACTATTTATTTTGGGAAATAACTCGTATTTTAGGTTCGTATATGGTCCCGTTCATTGAAGTATTAATGCAGGTTTTCTTAAGCCTTATCTTTATTAAAAATGAAGATAATTACACACAATTAATCGTGATACACATATAAGTAGGCACAATATATAGAAAGTATTATACTGCTGTATGAGTATTACAGTGATCGAATGCTGTAAACCTCATTTACAATTCTCAAACCAAAGAGAATCACAAATCTGATTCTTCTGTGAATATCGTCGATCCAAAAAAGTTAATCATGGTTTGTCGAAATAAATCACCACAGTGAACAGAGAAAAAGAAACAAAGGTCGCTTTCTCATAGCAGCGGTGAATGATTTAGTTAAAGCAGTTACCCATTATGCAAAGCTTTATAAATTTGTAGTAATAGTTACAACATTTATCCTTCAGGGTTTGGATGGAGGGAGAGAGAGACTGTTGTCCCTGCCATCCGCACAGAGAATTTGGCTTATATGATCCCTAACCCTGTCTCTGTTAATTGATAAATAGGACAAATTGATAAATTCCTACCGAATGCCAGCACTCATCAAAACATGGACATTTTTACTTAAAAACGTTAAAGTATAGACGTACGAATAAATCGTATCTCTTGTTAAGACATAGTAAATTCTTCCCATTTCAGACATTTCAAATTTCGTTTCGTGAAGAAATTATCCATTCGTGAATAAAAATTATCCATTTTTATTAACATTGATGTTCTTATAAATTACACAGTCTAGCGAGCTGCTTTGATAGCGTCCGATTGGTCGAGAGAGGGCCAATGAAGTGTAAGAGTGGGTTTGCCACCAATGAGAGAGCTCGTAGCTTGCGGCCCTACTTTGTGTGTCAAGTGGAGAAGCGGCCACTGACGGCGACACGCACTTTGGCTCCGGCCATCCTTTATTCCTGCGGCCTTAGGCCAAAACAGTTAATTGGCTTGCCTTTGCCGTCCACGTCATGTTCCTCCAGCGACAGCAGTGTCTTCTGTTGGTTGAAATCACGGACGGCACTTTGCAACAAAATCCCTCGTAATGTCCCCGAAGGACGGAAAGTTAAAATAAATTAAACTGTATCCGTTATGTTAGCTGACACTGTGTAGAGTGAAATGTTTACAAAGTTTATTTATAGTGACAAACGCTTCAGGACTAAAAGGCTGTAATGTCACCTGGAGGGGTTTGCTCTTGATATTACAGGCATATGGGGTCTACAATCATTAATTAAAGAAGATTATAAACTCCGTTACTAGAAAATTATAACTCAACTAAATTAGGAGTCAAAAAACAATGTTATCATATGACTTTAAACGCTTGCTACCAAAATTCTAAGGATAAAACAGAAATGGCTAAACCCGATTGAAAAACATAAAAAGGAAATAAAATCCTAAGTACAACGTACTTGTGATTTAGTGTTTAAATAGGCTCTACTGATCTCCCGTCACAGAGCTAAGTCAGATTGCCGTACCAATTCAGTACCTGCTTCTCCGATTGAATGAAGACCAGAATGACCTCCAGAAAAGAACACAGAGTACAATCATCCATAAGTTGAATGTCGTCTCCGCGATGACATGAATGAGCATTCGCCATTCCCTGATTGTAGGGCCTATATTTACAGCAGTTACATCTTCCCACACTCGTGCGAAAACTACTCAGCCTCGTCCTTACAAAGAATTTTCATTCCACGATGACAGTTATAGGGTCTGATACTTTACACTTGTTTCGACCGTCAAATATATCCCAAGTTAACGCTGTTAGTTTTTGGCAAAACTCGTTTGAGATTAACTGGGTAGCTAGCCGAAAATATTTAAGTCACTCAGCACATTGTTGGATATCTTGTAAAATGGGGAGATTCGGGATAGATAAGATCTTTTTAAACTCTTTGGGTTTTGCCACTCTGCGTCGTATATCTGGAGGAGCTATTATGCACAGCACTGGAGGCCATGTTAGAGGGGTTGATCTGAGGGAGCCGCTGATAGTCCTAATCACCCTATTTAGATGTATACCAACATCTCGTACATTTGTACTGTTAAGCCACACGGGAACACTATATTCAGCATTCCAGTAAACCAGGGACAACGCTCTAGTACGCAGAACTTGTGCGTGGGTTCCCCAAAAAGATCCATGAATTTGTTGCACAATGTTATATAGTTCTGGTCTTCACTTAAGTGCTGTTTCCTGTTGATGACTTTTAAAACAGGGAAATCAATCTAAACTGACTTCTGAGTATTGTGGATGCTCGTTGTTTTTCAGCCTAACACAAACGAAAACGAAATTCAATTTAAGATTAGCTAGTCTATTACTCATGTGAAAGCGGTTACTTCTGTCTTTCTCAGATCGGGTTTAAGCTTCCAAATTCTAAAATATTATTGAGTACGACTGGATTGGAGCATTGATTTTACTATACATAGAAGATAGTTCCATCCAATGTTAAATTTTGAGGCACGGAATATGGGAGCGACCGTGCTGCAACCTGTCGTCAATCAAGTTAGAGGTCGAAATTGCCTCCAGTTTCGACTGTTCGGTTATACAACCTGTGAACAATAAAGAAAACTACTCTAGTAATCACTCCCTCTCATTCCCCCATTCTCTCTCTATCTCTTCTTCCTCATGAGACGAGCGTACTTGTTTACTGTCGCCCCTCCATCTGTCTACTGTCGCCGATTGGCCTTGATAGAGAGTCAAAGTGGGATATTATTCCGTTCTGTGGTCTGTCTTGCACGGAAAGGAATCGCGATCTTTTATTTAGGCCTTAGGGGTTTGTGAATATGAAAAATTTTAGAGGATATATTTTTGTTATTTTGTCAATGTAAATAACAGTATGTTACAGAAGTTTAGTTAAAACATTATGCATTATCTAAAATGATGTAAATACTGCGTATTGTAAGTTTATTGATATTTTAAGTTTCTTGATTAGCATGTTACGTGTTGTGAGACGTACATGTTAAGTTATAAATAATATGATATTTTAAGTAATTGTATATTTAGAAGTAGCAAGAAAAATGGTGGTAGTTCTAAATTGTTAAAGGCTAGTTTTTTTTTGTTAAGTCCCTGGATAACACCAAACATTTTACATAAATTTGAGAGGACGTAAAAAAATTATATAAAATTTCTGACGAGAAGACCATATGACAGAGTTTTTTCAAAATTATTTTGCAAAAATATACTAATCAATTAAATAATGTGATCAATTTTACACAAAAAAATTATTATTCAACATCATTGGAAAACTGTAAAGGTGATGTATCTGAGCAGTGGAAGGTAATAAATAACTTAACAAGTGGTTTTTCAAAGAAATAGTTGAGCTAATTGAATTGCCAAATGGCGAAGTTATGCGTGAGCCTTCCGTCATTGATAAGATAAACAATCACCTTATCGCAATCCAGTCTAGCCTTCCAGACGTTGTACATTCAAATACTCTTCCACCTTTACGTACTTACTATCAATATTCTTTCTTTATAATTCCAACAGATTTAGATGAAATTAAGAGTATTTGTTAAGCTTTTAAAAAAATTAAAAATTAACTGGCTCTGACCAAATTAATGTACAATTACTGAAAAATATAATTGATGAGATTACCAGTTTTAGTTCACTTAATAAACAGTAGTTTTATCAAAGGCATTTTTCCTGAGAGCCTGAAGATAAGTTCAGTGGTACCTATTTTGAAGGACAATAACTCTTTAAAACTAGATAACATAAGAACAATCAGCTTGTTATCTGTATTCTCTAAGGTTTTTGAAAAAAAAAACAACAATGATTAAAAGACTCCATAGGTAGTTATATATCTAAGTTAAATTTTCTTCTACGTCAATTCGGTTTTATCAAAGGAAAGTCAACTGAGGATGCGTTATTAGTTGTATCAGAAATAATTTATAACAGTTTAGTTATTCATTAACTTATCATCTGTCATATAGTTCACATTTAATACTAGAATGAACCCTTTATATTATTGAAATCATTATTCATTTTATATCAAGTAATTAAAGCTTCTTGTCAATATTGCATTGTATAATATTATTGTTGTATTTATATAATAATAATTTATATATAAATGAATATTACTTTTGTTTAAAAGTAAATTGAATTATTTGTCATACATACCACAATATTAAAATCTGCTTCCTTTTCACGCCGTGGACAGTGAAATGTGTGTGGTAGGCCTACCGAAAAGTTTTAATATTCCGTTGTTTTCCTCGTGTGTGAACTGTGTTTGTTAAGTTTTAATTAATTTGTGACGCGTCCCACTTGGACTTATTTGTGTTCTTTAACCTGAAGATGCCGTTTATATAGTTTTGTTAGTTCTTGGTATTGTTTGTTCTGTTATAATTAAAAACACCACAGTGCGGCTTTTGTTTATTTTGTTATTATTTAGACTCTGTAGTTACTTAAAATTAGTTATTTCTATAGTTATTGCTGGTCACGCTAACTTGTGAAATTTTACCAGTGTAATTCCAGAGTGTCTTTACCAGCGAAATTTAAAATACCTAAATAAATTGCAGTTAGTTATCCATACTTTCACATCTAGTAAAATAATAGAAAACGTGTATGAAAAACTATATGATAAACTTTAATTTAAATTCTTGCCTTAGACATACTTTTTACAATGGTCTGATTCAATCAATTTTATAGAACGGAATTTTTGAAGGGGGAAATAAACAAAATTTACAATAATTTCATCTGATTAAAATAATGAAAATTGAATCTAAATAATCAGTAGTCTAGTTATATTCTATCACGATAATATTTCCTAAACCGAATTTCAATTGACATTGAGATTGTTTTCTCAAGAAGTAATAAGAGTCACAACTCTTCATGATTCTGAAAAAAATGAAAACTGACCATCCACCAAACAATGAAATATTTTAACAAACAATCATGCAATTACTTGGAACCAAATAATATGTTAATTTTTACAGACAGTAATAGTAAAACAGACGTTTAATAATAAAATGAAAAATAATGCTATTTTAAATTAAATGCTATACATAGATTGTCTGAATCAGGCCATAAGATGAAAGCTATTTTTATCTTTGTATAGAAGTAAAGTTAGTGGTTTGTTATGATTTTTTCTAACCCTATCATGAAATTTGAATCTCACCTGGGTTTTATATTTTTCCAGTATTATTCTATATAAATATCATAGGCCTTATACTTCAATATCGTATTTTGTCAAAGAAATAAATAATGTCACATTTTTTTATATTTAACTATATTATAAATCCTGGAATATTTGCAGATTAATTTCCATAATTGAAATGGAGAGTCATTGATTGTATTTGAAAACAGATTAATTTTTATAATCAGATTACCGAATATGAAAAAATTAATGATTGAGTACAACAGTCGATTAATCACCTAATCGATGGTTAAAATGCAATAAATTAAAGATTATTCAGATGGGCCTATATAATATGAAAATGTTTACTAAATCAGCAGTAGTTATCGCCAGCATTGCCGATAAGTTAGCGGTCTATTCAAGTGTGTTTTTTTCAAATAACGGTGTTTTAATCATATAAATCAAATGGTGTTTTAATTTATTCATTTTTATAATTTTTCTTTTTTCAATTAATGCACACTGAGTTTTCTGTTAGTATCAACACAGTATTTTTTTATTTTTCGAAAGAGATGCAAGAAAATATAAAAACAGAGAACCGGATAAACGTTGGCAATATGGAATAACGGAAAAAAATTTTCAAAGGGGGAGGGTGTTTGTGTGTGCCCGAGGAAGGAGGGGGTGGGCGGCTGTTGGAAAAGGGGAGAGTGGGTTAAGAGGAGGGAAGTGAGAGGACAGAAGAGCGTGCGAGAAGAGGGGAAATGGGCTATGCGCAGCGCAGCGTGGGGCCTCAAAACAGTTTTGGGGCCTCGCCACAACTCTCCCATATGGATGGAGTATCTCTTTATATAGTAAAATCAATGATTGGAGTGAGTGAATATAATCTGCATATATTCATTTTCTGTACTGTGTGGTGGGGATGTCAGCAGTGTATGTATTAAATAACAGATTAGCAAGAACAGAGCCTTGTGGCAGTCCGTCATTTTAGGTACCCATTACAGTACCTAAATAGTTAAAAGGGTATTTTTTCGATAAAATTATGTTTAACACAGGTGTGTCATTTGTAGGTACTGTGGTGGAACAATTGACACTTGGTGTATTTTTATTTTTCATTTGAACTTTTGTAACACACGTACGTAATATTGTGTTCTAATATAAAAAAAACTAGTGAATTGGAAGAATACATTCATCATGAAACATTAATTCAAGAATTTGATAACATTCAAATACAGTAGTTTAAATTAGTTAAAATGAGCTAATGTAGGTTTAAAGGACTAACAGGGGAGGTGTTTTTCTTTTCTTGACTTGAGAATCCTTAACGTTGCCCTGATGTAGAATATATTCATGCTTGCCAGAAGTCAGGCCGAAATTCACCAGAAGTTCTTATTACTGCAGGCCCCCGTTGATAAATTCCAATAGTATGTCTTCTCTTTCCATCCAGATACTTGGATGAAGGCATGCAGTCCAATGATATAGGTCTACAGGATTTATGTTAAACCTCATTACAGCAGCCTTGGTTAACATTTTTTTTAGAAAGTATGACATTTTACTTAGCTGTTTTCCTGATTATATACTATAAGATCATTATATAATGGCTTGTCTTGCCCTTTAATTCAAACTATTTGGATCATTTTCTTTAAAACACTCTTTCTTGGCCAATGACCATGATTGTATCAATTAAATTCTTACGTACACCATAATTTGATGTGGGAATAGTGAATGTTTTAAACAATTCCTTGCCTAAATATATTCACTGATGTTAAATCTGTATTTTACAGGAAAAGAGAGAGTCAAGTCGCCCGATAGTCCGGAAGGTGCGAGAGTCCATCAGGTGGGTGGTTCCCCACCAGTGGCTACGCCCACCACAGCACCTAGTACACCCACTCCTACAACCACCAGTCAGCCCACCAGCCCCAAAGTTCCTTTTCAAAATGGCTCGACTACACCACCCCACTACACTCACAATGGATCCACAAGTAAGTTGAAAAGAATTTAACTTAATTGTAGTTAATACTCTATTGGTGTTTTGTGGTTTTATTTTCGTGAAAGAAAATAGTTTGCTGAAAAACTGGTTAAATAAGTTAATTAATAATTTAATCCGTTCAGCTTACTTAAGGTTACAGTAGGTCTGAAGTGCCTGTAGACCGCTAATAAAGGGGGCCCAGTCAGTTTAAAAAAAGGGTCTTAGTTTTATCCTTTAAAAACCCTGGATCGTGTGATGGAGCTAATTCTGATCCCCACAATGCCCCCCCTTAACTTTAGGGGGAGCAAAAATTTTTTGTCCGAAAAATCAAAAAAACGATGTTTATCACAATAAAGACGAAAAAAGTTGGTACCAATCGAGCAAAATGTTTAATCTTACTTTCAGATTTTTAATAATATGCAATTTTATATACGTAGGAAAATATGCAACAGCAAACTACCGCTCAGTTTTGGCCCGGCGGAGGACGAGAGCGGCGAAAAGGCCTATGTTTGTCGAATGACTAAAGGGACAACCAGGAGGGAATAATCCTATTAAATATCATATGTAGGGAATAAATCGAAAACTAAAATCCAAATTACATTGTTTTAACTTATGGGTACTTTACAAAACTTTTTTTTGGATACCCTTGTTTGGGTTTTTTTTCCCCCCAAATGATTTGACCCCAAATTTTATGCCTTTGATAAAAGTTTGCTAATAAGTTATTTATTGAGATATAAACAAACAAAGAAATAGTTAGAAAGGCACAGAGTTTATACTTCCATTGTTGCCGTTTCGAGCGTTTCCCGTGCAGTAGAATGGCAATGGTCATTGACAATTTGTTTGTTCGGCGAGTACAAAGAAAAACCCGGCAACGGAGTCAGTCGTTAGGCATATTGTTTGGTGGCGCGCGGATTTTACTTGTCAGTGTTTTTTCGCTGTAATGTTATAAATTAATTTTTGTACTAATACAATTATGTGTGTGTAGTGATAAGGAATGTTTTTTGTAGTAGTTTGTGTAAAATTATCAGTACTACTAAAAATTGTTATTTTTTGTTTCTTTGTTTATTATTATTGCAATAATAAAATCATTTTATAAAAACAAAAAACTAACATACAAACATGCTAAAATTTTTAAATATAAAAGAATCCGGGGATGCAAAATAGAGTGAGTAAATATTTCATTTTTATTGTAGGCCTAGTTGTAAGTGTATTTCGGGTTTTTATTTGAAAACTCGGATATATTTTGTAAGTACAGTTTAAAACACTTATTTTTTTCCGTTTGAGCTAACAAAGTTTTTCACAGATAGGGATTTAGTAAAGTATAATAAAATAATAATAATTTATAAAAATTTTATGTACTAATTTGTTCAATGGTAAATTATTTGTTTACTTTAGTTACTGACAACAATATAACAGTAGTTATTAAATGGGATTAAACCTTATTTATGCCACAAAGGTAATACTTTTTTTATTTTATTTCAAAATATGGTTCTATCAAGGGTAACTGTCAAAAAATTTTCCCAAAAAATATTTTATATTTTTATAAGGGTTTCAACATAACTATTTTTCAAGTGACGTTTACACTTTTTGCGCAGGGGTAACTTAGGGGTGTTATACTTTTTATACTTTTTGGATATTTTATGTATTTTCTTAAGCTAATAGACTGTACAAAAATAGCACAGTATATTTAGGAAAAAATTTAAATCCCTCTTATTTTTGGATTTTATCAAATTTTTTCACATAATTTTTCTTTTTTCCTTTTGGGAAAATTTGTTTTTTTTCCCCCCCCAACAAACTAAAGTATAAAAATTTGTTTATAGGTTCAATTTGACCTTTTTTCCTAAACAAATTTTTTTTTTGTCTCTCAAGGTGATTTTTAATTTTTTACTTGTACATTTATTACCTACATGTCTACACTGTTACTTTTGTATTTTTTTTTTTCGTTTTTGTGTTTTATGAAACCAAAAGATTCCCCACCAAAAAAAACCCCTATATTTATTAAAATGAAAACAACATTTTGTTTTATGCACTGAAAAAAAAATTTATTTGGCTATCTTGAAATTATTTACAAAAATCTTTGTGCTCCTAAGGAGGGTTACAACTTATAATTTACGTACAATTTTTTCAATATATTTTCTTGACAATAATTATTTACTAAATTTGTTTGTAAGTTTTGATAGTAATATGTGAATGTACAGTTATTAAGAAGAAAAACTATATGATAAAATTTAAATTTTTAGCATATTTAGTATTTTTTTATTATTTTTACAATAAAGGCTTGCGAATCTACGAAAAAGGACCTAGCAGTGGGGAGCACATAATGGATCACCCATTACCACATTTTTTAAGACTTTTGAAATATGTCTCCAGAATTCTCTACATTGTCTCATGATATCCTCTGAGACCAATATGAAGGTTACTCTTTTTGATGTCTATGATCTGTAACAAACTAGGCCCGCATGACGCTTCCTCGGCTTTTTTTTATATTGAAGAGTTTTGGAATTGATTATCTCCTACCCTCTGTGCGATTCTTCAGAATCAGGAAGAAGGGAAATTGTAGATCTTCGACCCCTAAACATATGCTTTCCCTCTGAAATGAACGTATGACTGAATTCCATAGTTTGGAAAATATGAAAAGCTCAAGGGTGAGTTGCAGGCATTATCTATTGCTCATGATCACACCCTTAAGGAAAGAAAACGCCTGGTGGGGCTTCGAGATGTGTTTCATACCCGTACGGAGTTGGGGAAAATAAATATGACCATAAGGTTCATCTATTGTACCTTATTATTAAAAAAACTAAGATTGTTAAAAAAAGTTTTTCCAGTGGCAATCAAAATAAGTTATCTATTTATTTACAAAATTTTAACGGCCTTTTTCCATAGATCTTATTTTAAAAATGCAATATTATCGTGTTTTTATCATGTAATTGAACTTTGAAACTAATTTAACTAGTCAGATCTCTAATGCTGAACTTCAGAGTAACGGCAACTACGCCATCTACTGGAAAGATAGGGACCATTCCAATAACCTTAAGACCTTAAGGTATCCAATAACCAATAACCTTAAGGTGGAGGTCTTCTTCCAGCCGTTAGAAATCATCAATGTTTTCAGGGAATCTCAACCTCCCCCAACTTGGAGTCATCTTTGGGTCTTCATCTTTCGGGGAATCTATCCTTCCCTAGATACCTGTGATGGGTGGGCTGATGGGTCAACACGTACTTGTGGGGGGGTGTGGATCAGTTACATATCCCTAGAAAGGGGAAAGGGAAATTTTTATTTAGGGAAATGTCCATTGTTTTTTAAACTATATTATCAAAAAAGTATCCTCAGTTGCCCCCTTATTTTTGGTATTGACCCCCCCGCCCAAACCATAAAAGTACGGGGGAAATTGACCCACCCACCCACCCTTACAGTACAAGGCTTTGCCTCAATTAGGATTTCTGAAAAACTGTCCAAATCGCTCTTGGACTGCCAACTCCCGCCAACGAATTACTAACTCTACCTTGCTTCAGTATTTGTTCTTAACTGGACATTTTAATATTTCTAACTTCGATATCAATAGTGCACCAGGCAAGTCCCCTCCCCTTCTCCCGAGGAAGTGTCTTTCATATCATAGCGCACACACACGCACACACACGCGCGCACTCACTCACACACACATACACACACACACACACACCACGCATTCCTTTAACCAGAATAATCATACTAGGAACTAGATGAAGATCAACTTGGACCTTATTTACAGTGTGACTAAACTAAACAGTTGGAATACGCTTTATACCCACTGGTACAGCCTGGCCCTCATTACCCACCCTTATTTTTTTATGTCTGCACTGTCTGGACTTTTTTTGCTTTTTTTATGTCTGGACTTAAATGACAAGAAGTTTGCTCTTCTCGTTATTTTACCTGTCCTAACTTACGGAAATGATATGTAAGCTGCACGGAGATCCTTAAACTCCACTGACCTTGGTAATTCCCAAGAGAAGGGGGATGTATGCCAAAAAGTCTGTAGAGTGGTGACTTTACTTGAAGATATTTGTGTACAACACAGCCCTCTCAGGAGCATGAGAACTTCTCCACTTCGGAAATGGTTCTCCAGAGATCTCATTTATGCTGTGTTAAGGAAGAAAATTGCACACAAGAGATACAAGAACACTCTTCTCTTTACGGACTAAATTTTTCCGATCTGCGAAGCCGTTGCGGAGTTCTGATTCGAGCATGTTATCAGAGGTACATAAATCACGTTGAGAGTTTTATTCCTCATATTCCACGAAGTTCTCAGGATAACCATCAGCTATCACCTACAATGGACTTACTTCAGTGAACCCGCATGGTATGACGAGATTATCTTCTGACTTTTTCTCCTCCGTGTTCTCCATGTCCATTGCCTCTTCATCACCCAATGTCTCTGTTGGTATATCGATTTTACCTTCTTGAAGTTTTACATGCAATGATCTATTGGAGGCGTTGAGTAAACTATATACCACTAAGGGAGCTGGTCTTGATAATTAGTCACCCTATTTTCTCTACCACTGTAAGTAAGTATGTCCTGGCTGAGCCTCTCTCTCCTCTTCAACGAATATGAACTATGACTGACTCTAGAATATTCTACATTTTCTGGTGATGACCCTAATCACATTGACATTTCCAGAATAGTTTCCGTAATTTATGTCAACAAAGTCTAGTCTGGGGTCCAGGTAATGAAGAACCAATCACTGGTTTTCCCCCCAAGAGTCTGAGCAATGGTAGCTTAAATATTTCAATATTTTAAGAAGCTTAAACACGACTTGTAAGCAAACGAAATATTTTCTGGATTAAATAATAAAATATATTTACTGATACATTCTTGTGTAGATTTTCGAATAAAAAATGTAACATTTTCCTTTGAAATATGTTTTTGAAAGCCAACTCTACTTACTTCTAGTAAGGAGTTCCTTAAGCGTTTTTGCAGAATCAATAAAACCTTTCTAAAGAAACTGCCTCGTGTGAGAGCTAGTGATCAAACAGTCACCCCTAAATCAACTTTACTCTTTAGCTTGCTTCAGTTGTCTGTTTTTTTAGTGTGTTTTTCTTTTGTCAGCGTATTTATCCAGTTAATGGTGAGTGGGTGGGTCATATGTCCCTTTCAATGGATTTTTTTCAATTTGGCTTGAAAACACCTAAAACGTTTATAGGGCTCTTTAGCCTTTCTTGTTATAGAAAATAGTCAACTAAAGAATGCAAGTTCTATGGCGTTTATAGTTGTAAAAATATCTATGATGTTAGGTCTATGAATAGGTGGGTAACTTACTTTGGGAGTCTAATGAATGGGGACTGCGGAGGACAAGGTCCAAAGTTCAAATTCCCAACTGAGCTGACGGTCGGTACGACTCGAATAAAGTTCACACCACGGCCTTTATTCGAGTGAACTGGAGAGTGACTTCAAAAAAAGTTAAAAAAACATACAATATTTACTGTTTACAATTAGGTCTACGTTGTAAGACCAGCCATCTATTTATCTTTCATCACGTAAAGAGTTTTAAATTAAGTATTATGGTCATCGGAAATTCATAAGAAACATAACTTTAATGTTCAGCACAAACATGTAAATGTGAACAAAACAATAAATGTGTTCAATAAACAATTTATCCGATTGTTTCAAGTTGCAATAAGCGAATTCAATGACGTAAACGTGTGCGTTTCTTAGTGAACATTTTCAACGACTATTAATTATGTGTAATTGCATACAAAAGTACATATCTGTCCAATATTTTAATAAGGAATGCTTCATTTGATTCTATACTATGTATTAGTTAGCATTGTACTTATAATATTTTCCAGTGAACTGGAGACGTCCGGGGTTGTAAAACAGGTTTACTTTAAATATTAATCTGGAGTTTTTGAAAGATTTTGTCATTCACTTATATTAAGTTCATTAAATTCCTAATGATTTAAAACATTAGAAATTACTGTATTTGACCTATAAAATGTAATTTAAAGCTATAAAATAAAAAAAATAATAGAAACCAGTCCAAACAAACAATACCTTTTAATATATTTAAATATCCTATGAAGTAGTAAATAACAGGATAGAAGGTGAAAGGTACCGAAATGAAAAATTAAGGAATAACACAGATAAGAAAAATTTCACAGAGCAGTAAAACATTTTCTGTGGATATAGTAGCAAGGAAAGGGAAAATCTTTAATTTTGTATACCTTCAGAATTCATATGTATCACAGAGAAAAAGAAACAGAGGTCGCTCTGTTGTGGCAGCAGCAAACGCCTCAACAGCAGGTACCACTAATGTAAATCTTCATATGTTTGTAGTAATAATTACTACGGATTTGAGGGGGAACAAGGACCTGCCATCTGCACAGAGAACTAACTACTCGACCCCCACTCAGCGCACTACCTCTGCTTCTTTCTTCTCTGTGCCTCTATCTATTTTATAACCTTTCCAATGCTTAACAGGTTAGTACAGTTTACTCATAGTAAAAACGTCTCATTGATGTTTAACAACATTATATATTCACTAGGTTAGGTAGCAGTTTTTAATTGATTGATAAACACACATATCCTTTATTCATTAACTAGTTTGAAACATTATTCGTGACTGAATCCCTCTCCTATTGAAGAAAAACATTTCATTTAATATAATCCGTACAGTCCAAGCCAATCCATGGTATAACATTCTCAAAAAGATTGCCCACCTATCTTAGTCCATTAAAATACTGCTTGAAGGGCAAGAAAACGTACGTATACAAAAATTAACGGATATTCCTTATAAATAAATACCCCTGCTTCTTTTTCTCTGTGCCTCTATTATTTTATAAAACCTTTTCCCAAAGCTTTAAAAGGTTAGTAAGTTACCATAGTAAAAAAGTCTCATTTGTTTTAAAAACATTAATTTCACTAGGTTTTTGGGACAGTTTTTTAAATTTATTGATAAAAACACATATCCTTTTTCTTAACTAGTTTGAAAAAATTTTTCGGACTGAATCCTCTCCTATTGAAGAAAAACATTTCATTTAATATAATCCGTACAGTCCAAGCCAATCCAGTGGTATAACATTCTCAAAAAGATTGCCCACCTATCTTAGTCCATTAAAATACTGCTTGAAGGACATAAGTATCGTACGCCTATACAAAATTAACGGATATATCCTTATAAATAATACGTGAAGCCGTTTTATGCTAACACAACTCCCTTATTTCTTTATTAACTTTAACGAATGAAATGCCAAACAATTTTCCCCTATTCGCAGTTGTGCAAGAAGGTCTCAATTTTCAACATTTTTACCTTGAAGAGCAAAGGAAGACCTCAAAGTACGTTTTTTGACCATTAGAATTAATAAATTGAAGAGAGATTAAATTAGTAAAAAAGTAACAAATGTTCAATTGTAAATAATGATGTTTACGAAATATTAACAGTTGTTAGAATGTGAATAATTACGTTTATAATATTGACAATGTTATTGATATTACTTAATCTTAAGTACCCTGGATGTTAAACTGTAAATAGTTTACAACTAAAGTGCAACGAGTGACCTTACTATAAATACGTTACATATTATGATTTTACTTGAAACAGTTTAACCACTTATATATGTTTTCACATGCCTGAGGTTTGAACCTAAAGGGTCTGCCCCAGCAAATGACGGGGTTGACACACGAACGAAGCGTTCAGGGGTGTCCTCTAATAATAACCTATGATGATTCACTTGACATTTTCCAAACTAAACTTCCAAGAATCATACACTGATATTTCCTGTATTTAGATTACACTTATAGGAAAGGTGTCGATATCGGTAGCAATGTTAAGGGTGTCGGAGAGGGAGGAGGGTACTCCGTCAAAATATCAACAATGATATTGACGTAGTAATTATGACACGGCCTTACCGCTCATTCATTGTTGAAGATAAACTATACGTCGTAGCAACTGTCACAACGTAATTGCGAGTGCTGACTTCACTGTGGCAGCTTCAGCAGTGTCTGTCTGTCTATCAGTCAGCAGTAGAGTCACATGTCAACGACGTCGCCTGCAGGTGAAGTCCCAATAATGACCAGTTTTCCCGCGGTTGGGACCTGCGAGTGACAACTTAATTCTACTTAAAACACGGTGCTGATGACGATTTCCTCGCCGCCGCTGATTGCTGAGTTAATTACTTTGGTCGATGACAGCCGCTCAGGTGTTATATTGTGTTTGACAAAATGGATGAGTGTGTTTTATATGACTAAACTAGATGACAAGCAAGAGTTACATAAATAGATATTTAATTCGTGTTTAACTTGTAATAATTGATGACACTTATTATGAGCCTTATTTAACATTTGGAGAGTTACTTAGTATAACGAAACCAGCCAACATTTGTTTAATGAAAATATAATTATAGTCTATAAAAACTTAACCTAATACAATGAATGCATTTTAAAGAGTTAGAAACATCAAATTGCCTTAGTAATTAATTGGTTTCTGAATCTGTATAGAAAATAGGCACACATCGCACGCTGGATACAAGACGGAGACTGCGCGTCTTATCATAACGACTTACGACAACCGTTTAACTACCGGTATATCAACCGATTAACTAACATAAAACCAACAAACAGACATAAGTCAGTTGTTATCTCGATAACTAGAAAAGACTTCAGAGATCACGATGAGGCTGCGCAGTACACTGCACGGTAAATAGAGTTACCGAGGTAGACTGTGACATCACACAGGCGAAATTAGCTGATTTGTTTATTCTATTAACACTGGTAACTAATACTACCAATCCCATGGAAGAATTCAGCATAATAGTTAGCAAATTATTTACCACTTATGAGTTGGAACTATAACTACAGGAATTACAACTGTATTTGTTGTTTGTTTTTTCCATTTCACCCATGTAACGTCATAGGAGATGCGCGTGATACATACTATCTCTTTTCTAGGTACCGTGAGTTATCTATAACTGACTAACTAATCCAACCCATATAACTTGCTTGTCTTACCTTACTGTGTAAAACCAAAGTTGACCCTGGGTACGTTCTATTAAACAATTATCATACTTCTTCGCCAATATCGCAGAGAAAATACAATCATATCAAGTTATAGCATGACCATGCATGTGAAAAGTCAATGGTTATAACTTGTTTATTTTCTTACACTACACAGTAGAGTTTAATGTTAGTTGCATAATTTGCTTTCTAGAAGAACTGTTTGAAAAATAAAGTACACATAAAACTACTTGCAATGGTTATCCTATACGGATAACAATTACAATCACATCAGCAGTCATGAATTTGAATATACTGTAGCTATTCACTTTTGTTGTTTTCTTCTTTTTTTTTTTTATTTCCGTTAATATCAATATAAAAGACTAAAATCATAAACTGCTATAAAAAAATAGAAGAGTTAAGATACCTGAATTATTTTGAAATACTAGGCCTATTTAGTCCATTGGAAAGATTTAAAATGATATTTATACTTCTACAACAAAATAAGTTAAAACATAAATTAGATTAACAAAAGAACACCTGTTTAAAAACTGTTCATCTTTCACCATCCCACCCATACAGTCCGATATGGGAAGGTTAATGTTCTTAGCTTGACGTAGGCCTATAAAATAAGTGTTTATACTTGATAAATTTACAACAATAAATTAGAGTACCCACAAGAAATAACTATAGTTAAAAAGAGCATGTAAAAAATAAATAAATTACCTTATTGTTGCCACCATTACGATAGTACGAGTAGTATGTTTTTTCTTTAAATGCTTTTAAAGATATTCAATTTACATTTTCGAAATTCAAAATTATGCTACGGTTTGGAGTGTAAAAAACCATTAATAAAAATAACACTTTGTAACAGTATAAATGTAGTATATAGCCAAATTATTAAAATAATTTAGCTTTTATTCAAAAATTTAATTTTTAACGTATTATTGTCTATTTCCTGTACATGACTTCTACCTTTTATTGAATAGTTCTATTAACACAGCAGCTTTAACCAAAAAATTGAAGCCATAACAAAATCTACTTCTCAGATATGTGGCTTATTTATGTAGTGTCTATTATAAATTGAAATGTATACCGATATGGAAATTCAAAGGAACTGTAGTAGGACAGACAATTTTGGAAATACTTCGTTAAATTCTTTGAAGAGATATGTCATATATATTTTTACGTTAGTTTCTATAATCGTTGGAATCTTATTTTCTCATAGATTTATAATTAATTTTAAGGATTTGAATATAATTATTGTTCAACTTAAAACTTGGAGCGAGAACCGAGTGTGCAGAGTCGAGCGGGGGCTAACCAGCCTACTAGTAGGGTATGTTTACATTACGTAATATAACGTGTTATATGGCAACAATTATAAAATGTGTTAGAAGTTGAAAACTAACACCTGAAAAGTATTATGTAACTTTGCTACGAATAGAAGATTTTGGTTTAACTAAGACAAATTTTTTTATCCATTAGGAGTCGGAAAACATCAAAAGAAACTTGTTACATACATATAACTTTGTTAGATGTATAGATAATGCCATATAACTTTTTTGTCAGCATTTGCCTACAGTTTTAGTTTTTTTCCCTGTGTGTGTGTGCACGGTGTGCAGACTACTCATTTTTGTGTCTTAAAGCAGCGCAGCGTCTACACTAAATGTTGCCAACAAATATTGGCAACAAATGTTCGCGAATACCTAGAATGGTCAACATTTGCTGACAACATATTGGCTCTTTATAAGCTACATGCTCCCTTTGGAACTGTGCCACTAATCATTTGCTTTATGTTTCAAATTCAGGATTGGTGGTTTCTGTGTTCTGTGGCGGCAACAATGTTGTCAACTACGGTGTAAACGCGGCTTAAATAGCTGTCAATTCTCTTCCAGCGTTTTTTTCCTTTCCTTAAACGATTGAACTGTCTCCAATTAAGAATTTAATTTTCAGAAATGTCAATGAATGGATTCTTGAGTGACGGCGTGTGGGTCCGAGATGATGTTTCTTATTACATATGCTCCGTAAACAACTAGCTTTAAAGTTGCATGTTTGTTCCAGGTCCTGCCCTTTCTGTCAGCCTGTCAGATTCACAAGCACCCCTGGGTCGTCCCCTTGGCAAGGTGAAGAGGTTCCTCAGCACGTTGGTGCAGTTCGGTCAGGACATCTCCCCAGAGACTGGCGAGAGGGTCAAAGCCCTCGTTCTCAACTTGGTGGTTAGTATTCATCTAGCCATAGAGAAGAAAATACAGAGGTCACATCTGTAAGTGCGTTGAATGTGTGTCGAATTGTAGAAACTTGAGGTGTCGTTTACTTAGTGGCAAATGAATGGGCCAGCACTGTTGTCAGTCCCTCCCCTTTACCCTCCCAATCCTGAAGAATAGTCGTGGTTATTATTAGTACACATTTATAACAAAAATACAACAGTGGGAACTGTCATTGAAACAGTTGTTGCTGCCATTAAACATCTGTTTATTTTGTCTATTATCAAGCACTAAACTCTTGGAAGTTTTCAAAATTATATTGCTGCTGTTAAATTCAAAATGCACGATATTTAACTAGTACAAATCAAAGCAAGTTGAGGCTGATGTAGAATATTCATTTTATCCTTATGACAATCTAATGCTAAGAACGCCTGTACCAAGTCATTCACCATGTGTGAAGTTGGCATGGACACGTGACTCGAAAAAATTTAGTTTTCTCAAATTCAGTCATTTAACTGACCCTCTTGAAATGGAGACATAAGTTGATTATGTTATGATTGATTTAATAATGTTTATCAATGATTGCTTTTATTTAATATGTTTTTTAATTTGTTGTATTTATAAACTACATATGATTATTTTTTAGTTTGTAAAATGATTAGTTTTAGTTGACATGGCTTATGCATTGTAATATGTAAAATTGTAAAGCCCAATAAAAATTTCAATGAATGAGAGTGCTGAGCTTGATTCCTTTGATGTGTCCATTAAATTAAAAGGATCGTATACAATTTAAAATTACATGACAAGTAATAAGTATTTCTGGAGGCGTAAAGCGTGTCCATAACTTACATGACAAGTAATAAGTATTTCTGGAGGCGTAAAGCGTGTCCATAACTTACATGACAAGTAATAAGTATTTCTGGAGGCGTAAAGCGTGTCCCTAACTTACATGCAAGTAATAAGTATTTCTGGGGGCGTAAAAGCGGTCCATAACTTACATGAAAGTAAAAAAGTATTTTTTGGAGGCGTAAAGCGTGTCCATAACTTACATGACAAGTAATAAGTATTTCTGGAGGCGTAAAGCGTGTCCCTAACTTACATGACAAGTAATAAGTATTTCTGGATGCGTAAAGCGTGTCCATAACTTACATGACAAGTAATAAGTATTTCGGGGGTAAAGCGTGTCCTAACAAAATGACAAAGTAATAAGTATTTCTGGAGGCGTAAAGCGTGTCCATAACTTACATGACAAGTAATAAGTATTTCTGGAGGCGTAAAGCGTGTCCATAACTTACATGACAAGTAATAAGTATTTCTGGAGGCGTAAAGCGTGTCCTAACTTACAGACAAGTAATAATATTTCTGGAGGCGTAAAGCGTGTCCTAAATTACAACAAATAAAAGTATTTCTGGAGGCGTAAAGCGTGTCCCTAACTTACATGACAAGTAATAAGTATTTCTGGATGCGTAAAGCGTGTCCATTAAATTCATGACAAGAATAAGATTTCGGGGGGCGTAAACGTGTCCATAACTTTCAGACAAGTAATAAGTTTTCGGGGGGCGTAAAGCGTTCTAACTTACATGACTGTAATAAGATTTTTTGGAGCGTAAAGCGTGTCCATAACTTACATGACAAGTAATAAGTATTTCTGGAGGCGTAAAGCGTGTCCCTAAAATTACATGACAAAATAATAAATATTTCTGGAGGCGTAAAGCGTGTCCCCAAATTACATGACATAATAAGATTTTGGATGCGTAAAACTGTCCATAACTTTCATGACATGTAATAAGTATTTCTGGATGCGTAAAGGTGTCCTAACTTCAGACAAGTAATAATATTTCGGAGCGTAAACGTGGGCCCAAACTTACATACAAGTAATAAATATTTTGGGGGCGAAAGCGGTCCATAACTTACATGACAAGTAATAAGTATTCGGAGGCGTAAAGCGTGTCCATAACTTAATACAGTAAAAAAGTATTTCTGGGGCGAAAAAAGGGGTCCTTTAAATTTCTGACAAGTAATAAATATTTTTTGGAGGCGTAAAAACGTGTCCATAACTTACATGACAATAATAATATTTTTTGGGGGCGTAAAAGGGGTTTCCCTAACTTACTGACAAGTAATAAGTATTTTGGGGGCGTAAAGCCGTGTCCCTAACTTACATGACAATAAAAAAGTATTTCTGGAGGGGTAAAAGGGGTCCTAACTTTCATGCAAGTAATTTAAATATTTCTGGAGGGTAAAGCGTGTCCATAACTTCATGACAAGTAAAAAGTATTTCTGGGGGCGTAAAGCGGTCCATAAATTCATGACAAGTAATAAAGTATTTCTGGGGGGTTAAAGCGTGTCCATAACTTCATGACAAGTAATAAATATTTCTGGGGCGTAAAGCGTGTCCAAACTTACATGACAATAATAAGTATTTCTGGAGGCGTAAAGCGTTCCAAACTTACTGACAAGTAATAAGTTTTCGGAGGGCGTAAAGCGTGTCCATAACTTACATGACAAGTAATAAGTATTTCTGGAGGCGTAAAGCGTGTCCATAACTTACATGACAAGTAATAAGTATTTTTTGGAGGGTAAAGCGTGTCCTAACTTACGCAAGTAAAAAAGTATTTCTGGAGGCGTAAAGCGTGTCCATAACTTACATGACAAGTAATAAGTATTTCTGGAGGCGTAAAGCGTGTCCCTAACTTACATGACAAGTAATAAGTATTTCTGGATGCGTAAAGCGTGTCCATAACTTACATGACAAGTAATAAGTATTTCTGGAGGCGTAAAGCGTGTCCATAACTTACATGACAAGTAATAAGTATTTCTGGAGGCGTAAAGCGTGTCCATAACTTACATGACAAGTAATAAGTATTTCTGGAGGCGTAAAGCGTGTCCATAACACATGCAAAAAAATAAGTTTTTGGAGGGGTAAAGCGTGTCCATAACTTAAGACAAGTAATAAGTATTTCTGGAGGCGTAAAACGTGTCCCCTAACTTACAGACAAGTAAAATATTTCTGGGGGCGTAAAGCGGTCCATAAATTCATGACAGTAATAAATTTCTGGGGGCGTAAAGGGTGTCCCTAACTTCAAGACAAGTAATAAGTATTTCTGGAGGCGTAAAGCGGTCCATAACTTTCTGACAAGTAATAATTTTTGGAGTAAATACTCTATAATAAGTTTTTTCCCAGAGTCATAATTATTATCGCCTTTTTTCTTTCCTTTTTGATAAATGGCTCCTGTGACATTTGGCAATCCTTATTCTAACACAAACGAAACACAATATTCCCCTTAAAAAAACAACTTAACAAAAAAGCGCACACACAGACACGCGCGCACACGCACGCACACCCGCACGCACAGAGCAAGAGGCGGACCCATCAACCTCCCATACACGTACGTGGTAATTGAACAGTAACGTTTTTATTTTTGAGTCATTTTGTTGTTATCAACTAACATGATCAACTGGAGAGTTTTTGTTGGATGTTGTTCCTTTTCCTCTAAAGGTATTCCAATCATCTAACTGTAGTAGTTAATTGAGCTACATGTAATTGTACTTTGTCACACAGGGTACTGGCATGACGGTGGAGGAGTTCCATCACTCCTTGCAGGAAGTAACCAATTTCCCCTTGCGTCCCTTTGTGCTGCCTTTCCTGCGCGCCTATCTCCCTGCCCTCCAACGGGAGCTGGGAGTCACTGCACGACTAGCCAAACTGGTAACCATTATTGACTTATGTTCTAGGGCCTTTGATTCTTTAAGCTATACCAAAATACGTTGTGGTTCTTCCCTGCCCTAAAACGTGATGTGAAATATTGGACTAACACTTCCTACTGTTGGAGCAGTACCCGAATTTGATGGTCGTTTACTAAGATGCCTATGAAAAATCCAATCACAACATTGTTTTCCTCGTATAATTTTACATATTATTTTTCAATATTATTACAAGTTTTTGTAATTTTTATCCTAGTTTGACCAAAAAAGGAAAATAATTTCAACAAGTTTTTCTGTGCATCAACTTTACACTTTTATTAGCCAACAACCTGTAAATGTATCGCATCTATTCATTTATTTAAAGTGATTTTAAATATATTTAAAAACACTGCATTTACTTACGAACAAAAAGCTACATATTGTAACTGTATATTTTATGAGGATTACAACTTGGTCAATTAATTAATTTAAGAACTCCAGAATCCAATAAAGCCTTGTTTTAGGATATCGATAAAAACTTGTTTACTTGAAAAGTTGAAATTTATAAAAATATAGAAAACATACCTCTCAACGACTAATTAAAATATAAATGCGATACATTTACGCGATTTTGAGTAGTAAAAGTGTAAAGTTGATGCACAGTGAAAACTAGTTATAATTCCGGTACTTTTGTTCCAACTGGGATAAAAATTATTAATAAAATGTAATCCATATGTCATAACGTAGAATTGAACGAGTAAAACAATGCTGAGGTTGGATTTTTCATATGTGTCTTAGTTAACAGCCTTCAAACTAGGGTTTACATTACTTCTGCACCGACAGTAATGCTACCCATTTGAGCGTTGTTATAAATGAAAGCTGAAGTTATCTTTAGTTCTAGATATGATAATTACAATTTGTGCCAGTCTTAAATGTAGCTAGATAATCTCCCTCAATATTACGGGAACAAGGCTTTATACTGCCCAAAGTGCTTTTATTTTAAATAAAATAATAAAGATCTGTACTACCCATATTTGTTTATTTAACCTTTAGGGCGACTTTTTGTTCTTGCGTTTTATGAAGAAAGTACTGAATTTATGTAGCCTCTAAAATTAATAATAGTGTGATATTAAATATTTTCCACAATATATTAAAGTTTTAAACATTAATGATTTTTAATTAATGATTATTTATAAATATTTTTACATTCCAATAGATTATTGTACAAATACAAATTCATAGTAAAAATATTACATACAAGTAATTATGTTTGTCAGACTGAATTTAACAAATCCTGTATTTAAAAGAGGATATTGTGTAAAAACCCGTGTAAGCCAATCAGTTAACGATGGCTGCCAATCCAATCGTATGCTGCGTCCAATTGAACGTTACATTAACATCGTTTAATTTACTAAATAGGAACAGATAATGACGATTGCTGTTACACGAATCTAATTATGCTTTTTGTCTTTACTGACTTATTTCCAAATCAAGTTAATGCCTTGATTCCAATACTAAATGTTCATCTCGATTTCCCTGTAAAATTTCCATTTTGATTCTTCTGTTTACCAACTTGATTTCCATCATTTCGTGAGCGAAGGATAAGTAAATAGTAGTGGACCACCATTAAAACAAAAGGAAATAATTTAATTATAATATAATTATTTATTTATTATACATATACCATACATTTCATAAGAAATACAACGTGGCCGAGTGATTAATTTTACGACCTCTAGAAGTCAAGAAAATCTTGTTTCAAGAAACTGTTCATAACCTCTTTCATTGAACATTTAAAATTCTGAAATTTTTTAAACATAACGATAACTTTTTTTAGACTAACAAGTTTTTGAATATAAAAATGTATAGTTGGTGCACAGTGAAAAGTAGTGAAAATTCCAGTACTTTTTTGTTCCAACTAGGATAAAAATTACTAAAACTTATAATACAATTTCAAAATTAAAATTTAATAACGTATAACTAGATTAGATTAGATTAGATTAGATTAGATTAGATTAGATACACCGGGTTGTGGTCCTGTCGCCAAGCCCACTGCGCCTAGACTCCATGGCCCTTTGCGCCCCGAGACTGGCGACAGTGTCACAAGAGACCAGTCCCCCTTATGAAGGTCATGATCTCCCCGAGTGTAGCCCGTCTAATATCCTCTGGTTCCAGAAAAGCGGCACCCAGAGTCCTATACCTAAGAGATGAGAGAGCTCCACAATGACAAAAGATGTGTATGGAGCTCTCCTCATCCTCCTCGCAGAGCCTACATGTGGAGTCCTCTGTTAGGCCCATAATCTTCATGTGTCTATTAAGAAGATTGTATCCGGTCATCATACCCGTAACCGCCCTCACCTTGGCCCGGTTACAGCTCAGCAGATCTCCGCTGTACCTGCGACCCGGTCCTTGGATAAGAGCACGAGACTGCCTCAGCCCGGACTCGGTCCTCCATCTACTATCGTGTTCCTCAGAGGTCCACCTGTCAATTCTTCTTTTTACCTTTTGAAGAGGAATACCAAGAGCCGGCTCCGGCCCCAGCAGTGGGCATTTTGCCCCTCTCCTAGCCAGTGCATCGGCTCTCTCATTCCCATCAATAACAGCATGCCCAGGGACCCATATGAGTCTCACCTGTTTACTGGCTGGCAGAGAGTCTCCAGGATCCCCTGGCACTCCCATACCAGCTTAGAGCTGGTACGTGGTGCCATGATCGCCTTTATCGCCGCCTGGCTGCCCGAGCAGATTGAGACAACTCCTCCGAAGCCACCTAGACGCATTTCTTCTTGTGTGGCTATCATGATAGCCATCACCTCCGCCTGGAAGACGGTTGCATGGGCCCCTAGAGGTACAGACAGAAACGTATAACCATTGATTTTACTATACATAGAATTTATATAGTAAAATCAATGGTATAACTAAACGAGGAATGCAATTGTGTGATTAGGTTTTTCATAGACCTCTCAATTTCTTAGTAAATAACCTTCAAACCCTGGTGCACATAGTGTCTGCGCCGACAGTTCGTTGGCACATATTGTTTATCGATATAACATTATTGAAGCTTGCAGGTTTCAATAGAGAGGAGGACGTTTACCTTACCTCATAGTGATACACAAACAGAAGATTTCTGTAATTTGAACAGATTAAATGTGCTGATCCGCTGCATTACTGTAGTACGTAGACACAGAACGCCTTCAGATCTCGGCCCCGGCAATACAGACGCTGTTACCAAATGGCCGTCTGTCCTAGTTACGGCAGTCCTGCCTTTGAGTATATATGAGAAGGATTTCACCATTCTATTGAAATAAATATCATTTTACATACCGTTATATTAATTATTATTGTTATCATCTTAATATGCTTTTAATAATTTATAGCTCATAAGAAAATAACAAAAAGGTATAAGTACAATCTTGTTATTTTCAACAGTATCTTTAGATTTAGTACAATAACTTATCGTTGAGATCTTCTATTTGGGACAGAATACTGAATAAAATCATAAAAATATTTTTATTACTAATTAAGTTTGGTTAAAATATGCCAGTTTTGCTTATTGTTTTTCCCCTCTGACGACTAGATTTCTTAATAATTTATTTCTTCTTTGAGTTCTTTATTGGAGAATCATTTTAAATATAAATAATGTAAAAATTCTCAAATAATCCAACGAAGTAATTTATTCTTGTTATTTTAACAATTAATTAACAATATATAGCTTATGGTTTTTTGTTAGCTACCATTTATTAATTTAAAGTTATATAAAAATCTTTGTTGTATACTTGAAAAAACTCCAAAAGTCATTAGATATTAAGCCCCGTTTTATCCTAGCGTTTTAATGTTAAAGTAGTGATTTAGTTTCAAAACAACTTTTCTTTTCAACACAGTTTCTTTCAACTTTAAAAATAATGAATATTCATTTTGTGTTAATAATATTCTCCTTTACTTTTCAATATATAAAGTATTATTTAGTTATAATACAATCTTCATTAGTGATGTGAACATGATGTGCATTTGTGTTTGATTGTGCTCCTCCAAACAAACTTTTTTTCTGCTGTTACCATATGGTAACGCTAGGACATTCCACTACTGCTGATAATATTACCCTTGTAGTGTGGAACGCTGAAAATGAGCATGATGGAGGGGAAGTAGCATTGTACATGTACATAGCTCCCATGAGTGCTCCGTGCTGACAGATGAGAATTCAAAGGATGAAGATTCTGACGGCTTGGTTGATAACCTTCTGCTGAGATTAGATTTGTGAATAATGATGAAGAAGTGGTAGATAACTTAGAAGCTCAGGATGAATTTGATTTAGATCATAAGATGAAATGAAATGAAATGAAATAGTTTTATTGCTTTTTGACAATATGTACATATCGTATAGCAAAAGTCATATTATAATAATAATGATCCTACAAACTAATGATACATTAAGTGATGTGATAAAATAACTATAGTAAATTTCAGCAAAGCTTAGTGGGGGAGTTCATTCGTTCACAGATAAACGCATTCATTCACTACAAACACTCTTCTACAGCACTAACATTCATACAGGATCTCTCCCGAGCCGTCCGCAAATTAGGAGTCAGCTATAAATTCACCCACAGAATAACAAGCGAGAGCCACTAAGTAGCCTTTTAATCGAGACTTGAATTTGTTGACATTTTGTTCCCTTTTTATATAATCTGGGAGAATGTTTAAAATTTTGACGCCTGCTATAGACGGTTTGCGTTCCAGGGCCGATGTACGGTGCCGAGCCACTCTAAAACTGTGACTACTTCTTGTTTCGTGTTGATGGATGTCACTACCTCGTGTTAAATTACATTTGAATCTACAATAGAGTGCAGTCTCCAAAATGTAAATGCAAGGCAGCGTTAGCAAACCTAATTCCCTGAAGGACTGTTTGCATGACTCTCTAACTTTTAATTTGGAAATTATTCGTATTGCTCTTTTTTGTAGCCGAAAGACTCTTTGAAGTTTGTCTAAGGAACAGCTACCCCACAGTCTTACTCCGTAGGTAAGGTGAGGGTAAATGAGACCAAAATAGGCCATTAACTGTACCTTAACTGTGCAAAATTTTGAAATGTTTCTCAAAGCAAAAATACCAGAGGCAATTTTTGCACAAACGCTGTCAATGTGGCAGCTCCAGGTCAACGCCATATCTAGGTGAATTCCCAGGAACTTGACAGTGTTTGTTTCATCAAGAAGAATGCCATCAACCATTATCAGTGGCTTTAAGCAAGACTCTTGATCTCTTAAAGAAAAATGAATGTATTTTGTTTTTGAATGGTTTGTAGATAAATATTCCATTTCAAATTGCTGAACACAGGTATTAAGATTAGTGAACGCTTCAATTTCAAGTGCAGGAATGGACTCAGCTTTGAAGCAGAGTGTTGTATCGTCCGCATATTGAACGATATTTCCACTCAAAACAGAAGACCCTACCTCGTTAACGTAAACCAGGAAGAGAACCGGGCCTAGAATAGACTCCTGTGGAACTCCACAATGAACTTTTTTACTATTAGAAAATGAATCACCAATTTGAACACATTGACTTCTGTTGTCTAAGTATGATTTGAGCCACGAGCAAGGAGGGCCACGAATGCCATATCTTTCAAGTTTTGCCAATAGAAGGTTGTGATTGACACAATCAAAGGCCTTGGACAAGTCTAAAAAAACACCAACAGTTTTTTGTCTGCTTTCTAATCTGTCCAACACCAAATCGACCAGTCTGGTGACAGCGTCAATGGCTGACTTTCCATGTCTAAAACCAAATTGGTCCTCACTCAGAATCTTCTCTTTATCAAGAAAATCAAGCAGCCTGGAAAGAAATACTTTTTCAAAGATTTTGCTTGGAGCTGGTAAAATTGAAATAGGGCGGTAGTTGTTCAAGACCGTTGGGTCTTCCTTTTTAAACACCGGAACTACCTTTGCATTTTTTAATTTGGAAGGAAACAACCCCGTTGTTCCCTTCCCTTCCCGCTGTTCCGACAACAGATAGATGTCAGAAGTGAATCAAGCTGTAAAGTTATCTCATAGTTTATCCACTGATGAGTAAAAGAGTCGTGAAGTAACCAAAAGTGTATACTATGAACATAACATATGCCAAGAAGACGGTATACTGATCTACAGATGGTATGTCCATTGCTTCTAACTCTTATAGCATCATTCAAGTGAACAAAGTGAAGCGGTTCTCGCAAGCCCAGATAAAACATGTTTTTATAGATCAGGTGGCTTTTGTTTCTGGTGTAAAGAATCATTAGTTTTGGAAAATATAATGAGAAGATGTGTGGAACAGACAGAATGTAGCTAATTACTACATTCGTATGCAAGGTAAGAAATGGTATTGGCTGATCCTCATAAATGTGTCCACAATGCATGGCAATTGCAAAGAATTTGTGGAAACCTGCAGCCACAAATTGACTTTAGAAGAAAACTTTTCATTACATACATCATAAGATATGAAGAAAAAAAGCAAAGATCCTGGAAAACCTATTACATCTAAATGCTCTCTTTCCGACAGCCGATATCAGATGAGATATGGTATGACGGCATGGATCTTCTGGTTTTCAGTATTCCAAATAAAAAAGGAGAAGTCATGCAAGGGGAGGATGTGCTTGTGTAGGAAGAACAAAGTGCAAAAAATGTTTATGAAATATCTATACATATAAATCAATTTCTGAGGATATTGTTCAATATGTATATGCCCACCTCTCTTCAGTGTTATGTAATGCTTACAAAACCTTGCTTATTTTATGTAAATGTTTGAATGCAGTTACCATCTGTTTATTGACATTCAAATGATTATAAACTGGTATCAGAAACCCATATAATTTATTAAAACCAAAAAGTACCATATATTACCAGGTTCTGTTACCTTGCCACAACACACGTGTGCCGGTGTCTGTAACGCTGGTGCAGTCCATATATTCACTACCAGATGTGAATAATATGGACCCTAGCCTCGCACAGGACCCTGATATTGTCCCCTTTACCCTCACTGGCCGCCATACATCACATTTAGGAGACATTTTGATTATATTACCCACACATTTGTCTAGAAAATGTATAATGCTTTTCTCTAACTTTTATTTTCAAATATATGAATGAAGGCATCAATTCAAATTATGAATTACTAATGACTGACTTACTTTCATTAAAATTGTAGCTGACTAATAAAATCATAGGACTTATAAACATTTTCCCATTTTTGAATAATGATAGAGAAAATAATAACCTTCTACACAGTAACATGTACTTCAAGTATTCATTAATGATATGATTATCTTTTACCATATTAACTTTTCTGGGGTTCAGATGCTTCCTCGATACAATGAAATTATGATAAAATAAAACACAATATACTTATTTATTAAATTAAGAATTACAAAAAGCAAATGTCGGATAACCAAAATTTCTTACGGTATAAGTAAAAATATCCAAATATAATCAGTGGTGATCAATGTTTTTAAACACATGTACATCTCAGACCAGAGGAGCTTAGGAAGAAATGAATTTAGCTGGTTTAATGCATCTCTCGTGTGTGTTCTAACTTATTCTTTGATGAATTTCCTAAAGATTTTAAGTGATTTAAAATATGTTTAAGGATTTACCATAGCAATTATAACATTAAATAATTTCTTAAACAAATTTAGTCAAGAACACATTTTTTTAACTCATTTACTCTTAAAATATTACAATCATATTTGAATATTTAAAAAATAAATACCACAGTTTACTTTATGCAATAAGTATATAAAACTGTTATCATGTAAAACAATTACATGATACGTTTCTTTATTGAGATTACTATAAAGTTACGAGATCTGTTATATTGATTCAATCACAAATGAAACGTGTCTGTTATGGTTATGGCTTGTTAATAAATTACAAACAAAATGTAAAATCTATTTACCAAAATTAATCAAACTTAAAATAAATGCTGACTCCAAAATATGAATTAATTATCAATTACTTGTTAACTTTAAGTAATATATACTTTGTGAACTAAATTCAAACATTTTGAAAATATTACTTAAAGCTACTAAATAGTTGCTTTAAAGCTACTAAATAGAACAATTCAATCTTATACTTATATCATTTACTCAATAAATAATACTAAACTCTTTTTTATTTCTAACTAGCTAGATGATAATTCATACCATATAAAAGTATGAATTGAATAAAAAGTACTTGACAAACAAAACATATAAACATTTGTAGTTGAACACTTGAAATAAATAATGTTTAAAAACAAAAAAAATTGGGTGTGCGTCGGACCACACGGTGGAAGTTATACTTCTTTGGCCATTCTCATACACCCACTCACACACACAAACAGACAGGATATATAAATGAAATATAAGACATTTTTCAATATTATTCAATATATTTATCTTCAATATATTATACGTGACTTCATTATTATATTATACACCTATATTATCATTATCAGTAATTTCTTCGATTAAATTTCTTCGATTAACAATCGATTAATCGATAGTTCTTAAAAATTTGTTCTTACTTTTCAGCGTGACGCGGTTTCTCGACCAACATCCCATCCCAAAGTGTCTAACGGGCGCAAAGAAGTATAACTTCAAAAATTACTCACAATTTATAAGAACTGTGGAAAATATTAATTAAAAAAATGTCTGTAACAGCTGATATTACAAAATTACAGAGTCAAAACAAAATACAAGTGACGTCTGAGCCAACCAGTTGTATCTGGTGTTTTCGTCTACAAGAAGGACATGGTAACAGGGGGTGCCCTGAGGTGAATTCCAAATATCCAAATAGCTTAAACCTTCTCATGCCTTTATAGAAGTATAGCACAAAGTGTCATGAAACAATTTATTTTCTCCGAAAAACAAAAAAATAAAGGAAGGGTCAACAGCAAACATAAGTTAATTATTTTGGATTCTCTTTTCTCAGAAATGTATAAATATGCCAAATTTACGCGATTTCAAGCAGTACACAGACAAAACTCGTATTTTATTTTTAAAGATAGCAATGATCTCCAAATGATTAATCGTTTTGTTAACTTTGCCAAAACAACTTTTTTTATGTTTTTACGCCAAAAGCATTTTGTAAGAGAGTACTCAAACGTTGCTATTGAGTCCAAAACCCTTTTGCAATAATTTTTTCAATTTTTAACTTTGAATAAAATTGAAGGGATTTATAAACAATAAGATTTAGAAATATAAATTAAAATATACTCTAAAAATTAATTAACTAAGGATAGTTGTATGTATATATTTCGTAATACTGTAGTCATGCAGTATTAAAAAAAACTTCCCAAGTTCAATAAAAACTGCCATTCCAACTCTGTTTCACTTTGCCAGTGGAAATACACTGATATTTACAATCAAGAAATCATCTGTCCTCTGTCAAATCTAATTATGCAAAATCTTTCACTAATGTCAACGTTGCCTTATCCTTTAAAAGCAAAATGCAAATGTGTTAGTTTTTCCCGGGCGGGAATTCATTAAACGTGTCAGCTGGTCTCTTGCGTCACCACTGGAATGGTAGTCTCTTGATCTCTACATGTGGTTGTATAGTCCTTTGTTTAACTATTTTATACAACACAACTGTGAATTAATATAAATATTTTACGATATAATTAACATACAATTTTTTAATCATTAAATTCAGATATTGCAAATAAAAATTTTATGCAAAGAAAAATATTACTTAATACAGATTAAATAATATTTTAGTTGTTTGAATTTGTATTTAATTTTTATTCCTTTTTTTTGTTTTTACTAACAATTAAATAACACATGAATATACCGTGAACAATCAATCTGATGAATGCACAATTTTTTTTCGCTCCTTGTAAATGTCATTTTCAGCTAATTGATATGTTGATGTACCTTCATCACTAACAGCTACCAAAATACTAATTTTACTTTCTTCGAATACAAAATTGATTTTATAGTAAACTAGCAACGCATTATTTTATATGTTAAATACATTATGTCTATGAGTGAAATACAGACCTATTCCAGTGTAAAGGAGCTAGTCAAAAAACTAAATATTTGAAACAGTTCAGTTTTTTACTAGTAACTTCAGCTTACAAAATTGTAAAATCACTGATTAGTGAATCTTTTTAGTGCTGCACCATAAATATGTTACTATAAATACTAATTTTAATAATGTTCTTTGTTCTATAGGAGTTGAATTTTAGAATGAAAAAAAAATTTAACAGGCCAATTAGCTTCTTATTCCAATACATTCACTAACAAACAAGCTTAGGGATCATGTACTGTTTGACATTCCAATGATTGTCAGAAAAGAAGAAATCGTAATTGTACTATACAATTTATTGAGAATTTTAATGATAAATACGCTTTTTATTGAAGCAAGCTGACATTTTATGTTATATTAATACAGCTCTTTATAATTGTTCTTTAAGCAGTAATTTACATTTTACAAAAAATAAATAAAGTATTGTAAAACAAACATTTATCTTAAAATGATAAATGAGTTAGTATAAATAGAAATACCCAATTAATCTCCTCACATCATTACGAATTTTTTTCATAATTAATTGATCTGTTTACTAAATAGTTTCCTCTAATGGAAAAACTAATTATGAGAAAATACTTGTACATGTGGCAGACATTATCTTCATGTCGATAAATGATACGATTGTTTATTAAACTCATCAAAGTCAGAAATAATTAAACCTTTTGTTCTCATTACACAGTTTTATCTACTTTGATATCACTGAATTGTAATTTTGTAATATTCATTGGTTTTGTTGTGATTCAGATTCAAATTTGTTTTAATCGGGCCTTTATGTTGTCAGACTCAAAAGAATACTACTAGCCCATGGGTTAATGTGTTTTTGTTGTTGGTCAACTAGGATCCTTTATGATTAGTTTGATAAAACATTTGTAGGTTAGTAATTATTTCTCTATTTTATTTTTATCAAATTACTTTTATCAATCAATTGACAATCATATTGATGATAGTTGTCTAATAAAGTTATTTGAACTGAGTTTTAAATTAAATTGCTTTACAAGCACAACACTTTGTTGCTTTCAATTATTTTAAAATGAAGTGATTAGTTTTGAAGTTAGTCCGTGGTAATTATTTATTAACAGTTAATTACCTGTTGTTTGCTTTGTTAACAATAAAATATAAATTGCAAACAATTCCCAATACAGTATCAAGATTTTTTTTAATGTTACATGGCTAACAAACTTAATAATTAATTAATTCTTCTTAACTAACTGTATATAATTAAAAATGAAAAACAATATCATATTTAAGAAAAACTATTTACATTACGAAATATATATGTGTTATAAAAAGTAGAATTACATGAATAACTGAGTAGTTAGTTACTTAAGTCTGACCCTGTGAGTGTGTGCAGTCGACCCTATTAAACATCTGTTCATGGAACACATAATTACATGAATAACTGAGTAGTTAGTTACTTAAGTCTGACCCTGTGAGTGTGTGCAGTCGACCCTATTAAACATCTGTTCATGGAACACATAATTACATTAATAACTGAGTAGTTAGTTACTTAAGTCTGACCCTGTGAGTGTGTGCAGTCAACCCTATTAAACATCTGTTCATGGAACACATAATTACATGAATAACTGAGTAGTTAGTTACTTAAGTCTGACCCTGTGAGTGTGTGCAGTCGACCCTATTAAACATCTGTTCATGGAACACATAATTACATGAATAACTGAGTAGTTAGTTACTTAAGTCTGACCCTGTGAGTGTGTGCAGTCAACCCCATTAAACATCTGTTCATGGAACACATAATTACATGAATAACTGAGTAGTTAGTTACTTAAGTCTGACCCTGTGAGTGTGTGCAGTCAACCCCATTAAACATCTGTTCATGGAACACATAATTACATGAATAACTGAGTAGTTAGTTACTTAAGTCTGACCCTGTGAGTGTGTGCAGTCAACCCCATTAAACATCTGTTCATGGAACACATAATTACATGAATAACTGAGTAGTTAGTTACTTAAGTCTACTGAGACAACGGTTTTCACTGTGCCTGAGGCTCCTTCTGAGCCTGCAGGCGTTTCTGTTGAGGTTGCTTGTGGTTCGGCTCCAGCTGCCCTTCCTTCTGCTTCGGCTCCTGTGGGTTCACCTGCTCTTCTGCAGCTGAGCTACCGCAAGCTGCCTAACCCTCTCACGCCCATGATCCAGAATCTCCCTGTGATCGATGGGATGGATCCTGAGGAGCTTCTTAAGTTTCTGGTGGCCTTTCTCAGACTTAGTGAGATGCCCGGCATGCAGGCTGGGGACTTGCTTCGTCTGGTTTTCCCTTATTGTAGAGGTCCCGTTGGGGAGTTGCTGAGTTCTGTCTTGGCCAGTGATGCCTCGGTGGACTCGTTCCATCGAGAGTTACTTTCGTCATTTCTTCCCCTTCGACTCAGGGAGAGGATGGTCATGGACAGATTTTATAGGTCACAGGGTAGGGGCGAGTCTCTGGCAGCCTATGTCTCTTCAGTCAAGGAAGCTCGTCAAGCGTTGCGCCTCACCCTTTCTGAAGCTGACACCGTTCGTGTCATCCTGGATGGCATTTCTCCAGAAGAACGGTGCAGATTGGTTTTTGCTGGTGTTCCTTCTACTTTTCGGGAGCTGCATCAGCTGTGCATTGTTTCGCGCAGCGTGCAGTTCTCAGACCAGCAAGGGAGGGATTCTGAGAGTCATCGTGCTCTCCCCACCCGTCGACCAGCTATGTCTGTAGGTGTGAGTCAGCCAGTGGAGGGTCGTGGTTCTCGGCCTCCTGTTCTGTGTTTTGCTTGTGGCCAACCTGGTCACATTCGACGTGACTGTCCACGTGCTCGAGGTCGTGGGGCGGGAAACGCTCAGCGCGGGGGGTTGCCTCCGCAGTAGCTCCCCGCGTTGTTGCGACTGACCGTGGCCATTTGCCTCTGACGCGTGCCCATAGCAGGAGCGTCGGGGATGTTTCGGGCCTTGCTGGCATGGCTTCCCTGGGACTTAGGGCGGTCACCTCGGTGTGTCCTGGCGTTTTTGTATCTTTTGGTGGTACGGTGTGTCGAGCCCTTCTGGATTCTGGTTCGGCATGCAGTATCATCAGCCTTTCTCTTTTTGAGTCCCTTGACGCCTTAGGACTTGTCAGGCACACCGAGCCTTCTTCTATTACTTGCTCAACGGCATCCCAAACTCCTCTACCCATACTTCTAAAGGCGTCATTACATTTTAAAATCGAAGGATTTTCCTGGAGGTGGGGTTTTCTTGTTGCCAAGGACCTGGCGGTTTCTTGTATCCTAGGGGCAGACTTTATTTCTAAGAGTGGTATGGTGCTTGACCTCCAGAAGCGCCAGATATTTTTCAAGTTTATCGGCGAGTTTTGGTGCCTCTAGTAGGTGATTCTGACTGCCCTCCTGCAGTCAGAGAGGTGGGTTGTGAGCCCGGACAACCCAAGGTGGATCCAGTTGGTCATCTCCCCCCTGAGCAGGCGGAGGCCATTAGGAGGCTGTGTTTGCGGTTTCCTGATGTGCTTACGGCTGAGCTTGGGGTCACTTCTCTTCTGGAGTATGAGATCCACCTCACCGATTCTCAGCCAGTTAGAAGTCATCCGTACAAACTTGCTCCCCCAAAGATGGAGGTTATGAGGGCTATGATTGAGGATCTTCTGAGCAAGGGTGTGATTGAACCGTCTCGTTCTGCTTATGCCAGTCCAGCTTTTCTTGTGCCCAAGCCTAATGGTAAGTCTAGGCTTGTGATGGATTATCGGAGGCTTAACGCTAAGGTCGCTATTGACTCGGTACCTCTGCCTGATTTGCATTCTGCGTTTGATTGGTTCGGTAAGGCTAAGTTTTTCAGTGTGTTTGATTTGAACCAGGCCTACCATCAGATTCCATTGATGGGCCCATAACCCAGAGGTCCGTGGATCGTAACCACGCTCTGCTACCAATTGAGACACATCCCCCCCCACCAAAGCTGGGAAGCGTGCCAACCGGGGGATGGCTCAAAACAAGTCGAGCGATGGGATCACGGGTGGCAGTTGGAGGGTCAAGATAACACTCGGCAGCTGAGCAAAACTAATTTTATTATCAAGGCAAATAATAATTAAACCAAAACGGCAGAAGGCCACAATATTAACGGGCAGAAGGCCCCAATATAAATTAGCACTTAAATCAATAACCATAAACACTAAATTAACAAGATACAACACATAAACTACAGAAACAACAAACTCCACAAATACCAAAATTTAACAATCAATTTTTTGTATGGCCTATCTGCAGTTTGGCCTGAGACTCCCAAAACGTAAGGAAAATTTATTAACAAAAATTTAAAAGGTGACAAACTTAGAAACAAATTTAGATAACCCCAAATAAAAGTGAAAATTTAGAAAACGTCTGGAAAACAACAATTAAACCGGCAATTTAGCCCACATATCCCTTGATTCCACCGAGGCCAGGGAGTAAGCCGGCATCCCTGGGCAGCTCCGAATTGAAGTTAACTAAAAGCACCATAATCCCCTTTTGGTGAGTTTAAAAAAATTAAACAATTAAAAAGAAAATCTAACACGGTACCGTTCGAGTAAAAATGCACTTCAAGACATCTATAATACAATGAACAAAAAATATAAATAACAATCACTAGGCCTAAACATATAAATAAATAACATAACTTAACCATAGGGACCTAACAACTATAAAATCTAAAAAGATATAACAACAAATAAAACTAATTAATTAATAACAAGGAATATAAACTAATTAAAAATAAATAACAATAAATATAAATAAAATAAATATTAACATCAAAAAAAATCTTGGGTATTTTAAAAGCTTTTCCCTCTTTAATAAAAAATAATTAAGTCCCCATGGCTGTTTCATAATTCACTGTCCAGGTTTTTAGTTTTAGGCCTAGGCCACACCAAAAGTTCCGCAAACTTTTTTCTTCTTTTTTTTTATATATTTTTATGTTTTTTTTTATAAATCACCCCCAGCTCAGCCGCCGGGAAAAGATGGAAAGAACTGACCTGAGGACTGAAGACTTCTACCCCCAAAGATGTAGGGCGGGTAGCGGGCAACTCCAGGCTCCAACATGGTCCTCAGGCCAGGCTAGCAGTGGAGAATATCGAAGTTCCCCCGGACGGCGGGCTGAGGGCTGAAAGTCCCACTCAAGGACCCTGGACTGTAGGACAACACCACAGCACATTAAAAACAGTCCAGCCATCACAACACAAATATTATACATAACCACTAAACATGACATGGCAAAACAAAACGGGCACAGACAAAATTATACAGGACTAGCACACTAGAAAAAATAAAAGATCTATTTTTTTTAGGTTATGAATAATTATGTTGGCAAACTCAGATTTAAGAAAAATTACAATTTAACAAGATATCAAAGAATTAATTACGTATATGAACTTTAAAGGACAAACTGAAAATGAGGCTATGGATACATGAGCAATAGTTATAACCTGAAAAGCAAATTACACCGATAGGCTAGGTTATTGTCAATGAACAGAAAATATGGTAAATCGGTAACTACAACTGTAAAAAGGCTCAATAAACATCATACAGAATTACAATTGAAAATAAAACAAGATATAATAAAGCAATTACTGGTAAACCTGTAACCTGGAGCACATGGCTCAAACATAGGTTAACTAAACTAGACAAAGAAAATACAAATTTAACAAAACCCTAAAACACAAGCAAGAACGATTAATATGATGGAAACAAAATATTCTCACCAAAAGGGTGATTCGATATTAGAAATTTACAAAATGAACACTTACGTTACAGTGTCTCTCAGCCACGCATAGGTTAGTTGATCGGCAGACAGCACAAGACTAACCTCCGCAGACCCACTGAACAGCTCGAACCATCTAGAAGGCTGGCCAAGCGGACCGAAGCTTCTGGAACACGGAACTTAACGGAACCGGGCCAACGGCTACCAAAGTACGCGGAACGCAGAGCGTGAGCGATCTCAGGCAGCCTGGCAGACAAACGACGAAAAAAAAACGAAAAATGTACCGGTCAAAACGACCCGGTACACTACCCTGTGAGTGTGTGCAGTCAACCCCATTAAACATCTGTTCATGGAACACATAATTACATGAATAACTGAGTAGTTAGTTACTTAAGTCTGACCCTGTGAGTGTGTGCAGTCAACCCCCTTAAACATCTGTTCATGGAACACATAATTACATGAATAACTGAGTAGTTAGTTACTTAAGTCTGACCCTGTGAGTGTGTGCAGTCAACCCCCTTAAACATCTGTTCATGGAACACATAATTACATGAATAACTGAGTAGTTAGTTACTTAAGTCTGACCCTGTGAGTGTGTGCAGTCAACCCCCTTAAACATCTGTTCATGGAACACATAATTACATGAATAACTGAGTAGTTAGTTACTTAAGTCTGACCCTGTGAGTGTGTGCAGTCAACCCCCTTAAACATCTGTTCATGGAACACATAATTACATGAATAACTGAGTAGTTAGTTACTTAAGTCTGACCCTGTGAGTGTGTGCAGTCAACCCCATTAAACATCTGTTCATGGAACACATAATTACATGAATAACTGAGTAGTTAGTTACTTAAGTCTGACCCTGTGAGTGTGTGCAGTCAACCCCATTAAACATCTGTTCATGGAACACATAATTACATGAATAACTGAGTAGTTAGTTACTTAAGTCTGACCCTGTGAGTGTGTGCAGTCGACCATATTAAACATCTGTTCATGGAACACATAATTACATGAATAACTGAGTAGTTAGTTACTTAAGTCTGACCCTGTGAGTGTGTGCAGTCAACCCCATTAAACATCTGTTCATGGAACACATAATTACATGAATAACTGAGTAGTTAGTTACTTAAGTCTGATCCTGTTAGTGTGTGCAGTCGACCCTATTAAACATCTGTTCATGGAACTCATAATTACTTGAATAATCTCATTGTTATTTTTGTTAGTTATAAACAATACAACATATTCATGAAGCCACCTTAGTTAAAAATACTTATAAAATAATAAAAATAAAAGTTTGTAACTATATTTAATTTATGTTCAATCAGGAAAATTCACCAAGTAGTTTTGTCCCCAGACCTTGGATTAAATAGTATATATTTATTTATTTCTTTTTTTATTATTTTGTTACATATTGTGAGCATATGGTTAAAAATGGACTTCAAAAGAGCGCAATAAATGTACTGTAGGCCTACATAAATGAATGTAGTCTTTTTTACATACTAAGGCTGACTATTCCCTAGAAAGTGCCATTGAAGAGGTGTTTCCTTGATATAATGAAATTATGATAAATAAACTATATGTCCGCATCTGAGCATCAGTGGCATAGTGGTGTAATCCAGCTACTTGGGGACAAAGTCTTGTGGAGATTGTAGGCGATAGGTTCTATACTAGGTCCTCTTAAACTATTTATTCATTTTGAAAAGACAAATTAACAGACGGTGGTTATCAGCTATTCTCTTTAAAAATTTGCTTTTACTCTGATTGCTATCATACTTAGAACTTTTAACTGATTAAGCTGGGCTTTAACCAACTATGCCAAGGTTAATGCTATTAATTATATACTCACATAAAGTTTCTAATTACGTTTAAAGTAGTTTAAAATAATTTTATAAAAGGACTAAGAAATCAACAATCCATTACTATAGTCCTATAATTAGTATGACTTTGTAAGTTGTAAATACACAACATAACTCAGTATAGAATAGATTTATTTTCATTTACGTTTAAGAGCGCTAGCACAGATAACTAACTCTACCCAGATATGTCATACCCATGCTAAAGACTGCTAACACGTGTCGTAGTGTGTGAACTGTCCGTTTTAAAGCGCTTCGAGCAGCTGTGAACTGAGCGGCGTTTCC
>JAQJVL010000048.1:0-27500 GCA_035578905.1 Stictocephala bisonia
GACACCAGACGTAGCCTAAACCAATCCGCTACACGGAACGTCTTTGTCGGCAGACTATTCAGTTATCTCACGTCCGGTTCCAACCTAATCGGTATCAAAATGTCGATCAATTAATAGACTATAGGTGAATGACAATTATTCTATTCCGTGCTGTATTAATAATGTTACGAGGCCTCGGAGTCCGTCCATCGAGTTCGCCATTCGTTAACCAATCAGGATTTTCGCACATCTTAGACGACCGATCTTACAGCAGAAACCAGTCCGAACTAGGCTTGAGCTGTACCAAAGCGTTAATCGTGTATTGGACTGTAAAAAAAAAAAAAATAGTAGTTTTCTGTATGATAATACAGTATAGACAAAATAGAAGTGCTCAGTCAAGACCATGTTTTTCTCAATTGCAGATCCTGCCACTCAAAAATATGTTTGTTTTTAAAGTACTGCTTTGTTTTTTAAAGTTAGTGGCAAGTGGCAACCTAGGTGTAGTAATCGATAGTTTAAATCATCCAAATACTAGACATGCGAATCAAATAAGAACTAGAGTTGTTTACAACTAATTACCTTTTAATATTATTCGTATAGTCTCCTTATCAATCTTTAAAAACTCGTTAAAAAATGGTTAATGAATCCTCCTGATAATGACTTGCATATTATATTTTATATTGATCAATAATGTCTCAAATAACCTTTGAAATTTCTTTTTTAACTTTTTTAAAATTTTTATTATTATTTTTAGATACTTCTTATTCAAATTTAGTTCTTCTGATGCACACTTACAGGGATTGAATTTCCCTAGTGTGTTTGTATTATTTCCATAGCAACTCTCATGTTATAGTGTACTAAATAACCTTCTTCATTTAATAATTAATTATATTCATTAAATATTATCATTGTATGAATAATGTATCTTTAAATACATGATTTAAGAGTAGATTTTTGTTGTTATATAGTAGAAAGTTTGTTTAGTTTAATGATTTTAAAAGACTGGATTTTGTTATTTATAATTCATTATATTATTGACTGAGAGTAACTTGATTTAATTGATTTGGAAATAAAATATACTTTTTAATTTAATTTTATTATTTTAATGTAAAATTAAAGTGGCATTTGCAACAAGATTTACAAATTGTAATTTATTGGAGTAAATTAAATTTGTAAATCTTGTTTAAAATTTGGAAACGCATTTATATACATGCATGGAATATCCAATTTCATATTGGAATTGGTCTTAAGAGATTGACGATACCAAGGAGGCAATTTATCTACAAAATGTCATCTGACATTGCCAGCTCAGCTGGTGTGCACAGGCTATTTACAATAATAATTATGTTGAAATATTTACAGTCTGTATAAGAATTTTTTAAATATGCTTCGGATTAACATACTTGTGCGTTATACATATTTTGTAATAACCAATACATTTATTTTAATTTAACACATACAAGTATATAAACAATGGAAACTGATCACTTTTTTACAAATAAATAAAATAAAGTTATTTCAATCTTTATTATTAAATTCTTGTATTACAGTACTTCTTTAAAAAAATTATTGAGGCTCTGGCTTGAAGACATAAATAGTTCTCTATAATTTACATAAAATGATTCAGTTGAATCAAGTAGTTCTGGTATTCATAAACTCAAATTAATTGGCATGTAGAGGGGAGAGAATGTTTATTTCTCTCAATACAGTTCCATTCCAGTGGCAGTAAGCTTCAAGGTACAGTTCCATACAAAACGTATTAAACCAATGACGGTAAAGTAGTTTAACCACGGTTAGAACAATTTAATTGTATTGTTGAAATTGGCAATTATTCTATAATTTAAAATCATTAAGAATACTTCAATACAACTCAATTGATTAAACAACAAAATAGAAGATCCAATGTACACACTGTGGAAAGTGGAATAGTTGTTATGACAGATTCATACTTCTAGCAGTGACTGTAGTAAGAACATATGACAGTGCGCGGTGGGGGGGGGGGTGCAAAGTCTGTCAAGCATACACTCTTCCGATGCTACAGATCCACTCTATTGGACCTGAAGGTTTCAATGGTAATATAGTCAGGTTCCAATCTAAAACCCTAAAATTTATTCTAGATGCCTCTTGGTATGTTAGAAATCAAACCATTCATGAAGGCACCATCATTCCACGTGTTAAAGATGTAATCAAAATGAAAAACTTGAAATACCTTCACATACTCGATAACCATCAAAACTACATAGCAGTTAATGTTTTGGACAGTAGTAGCAGTGTTTACCGCCTTAAGAAACACAGTGTCTTCCATTTTAAAGACAAATTTAACTATTTTTGTTTAATTCTTTCTTTTTATAATATTATAAGTTAGGTCAACCAAAGGGTAAGTTCATTACGCTTATGATATTTACTTATTGTTCAATTTGTATGAACACATTAATTGTAAATCAAATAAATGTTAAAGCAGTTTTGAAATAACCTAATTAATATCATGTGGTATTTATAGTAATGAGTAGGTAGCAACAAGTAATGTAAGCGAGATACTGTACATCAACTTAATATTGTAATTTTACCTTATACAGTTAACCTACTTTTATTTGTAGTCAAGTCACAGGCTGAAGGTCGAGGTGTAACGAGCGCAACGAGTGACGGGGTTGGCACGCGAAGCTTGCTTGGGTGTCCTCTTGTAATTTAATAATATTTTATTTACTATTTTATGGATTTGCATTTAAAAACTCGGAGTACTTATTCAGAGTAAATTTACCTTATAAACATCAACATACCTTTAAAAATAACTTTATTAAAATATTAACTTTTATAAATAATTGCTGTTCATAAATAGCACTAAAAGCTAAGAGCGCCAATACGGATTATGATTACTACTTCAATTTGATGAATCATTAATGGAACTAGCATTCCTTTATGACGCATTCTATATTTACGCAGCGTTCAAATAAGTGATTCATCCATTGGAGCAAATACTACAGCGACCAACAGTTAGCGGTCTTATCTGATAAATGTTTAGTGCCAACATATTCCTGCATGTGACGTCCATGAACAACTGGAAATAGTTGGAGTCAATGTTCATGTTGAGTAGAGACCAATACAGTACTGGGATATTTCAAGCTTCAAAGCGATAAAACGAAAATAAAAAAAGAAATATATGATGTAGATATGATCCGATGGTAAACACCATTCATAATTATTGTAATATTGGCAACATCATATATAATATATTGCAAAAACGTTGCGAACGTATATTATTTGGTAAATATACACATTATACTACGTGACAGTGCGTGGTGGGGAAAATCTGTCGGGCATGTGCTGTTCGGAGGCCATCAACTATGAGTTGGATAAAATAGGGAAATGGGGTAGGTTCTAAAATCAAAACAAACAATGATTTAGCTGAAATTGTCTTAAACAATTTTATTTACAACGAATTACTATATTATGCAACAGTTGACAAATTACTCATATTAAAACAATATGTTACAAGTACACAGAGGTGTAATAAGAAGCAAAGTTCTGATAGCACATTTGAAGATGGCTAGACTTAATTCAATTTTATTCTAAAGGACTAATTTGCTTTATTTGAAAATCATATTTAAATATCATACGAAAATATTTCACTATTCAAGACTAAAAATATTGTTGTAAAAAGAATGCCTCTTTTCAATATACTGTATTTTTAAAATGCTATAAAAATGTAATTTTTGTATTGATGTCCTACAAAAAAATAGCACTTACTTTTGCCTGTGTAGTGGTTAAGACTTTAGGCTTGAAGACAGCAAGATTCAAATCCCATTGAGATAGATATTAGCCAGCAATTCTTTCTCTAAATAAGAGTTAACACACTGGCTTGCGAGCCTGTGTCAGTCCTGCCCATGTACTATGACATTGATCTACCAGCCCACCTCAGTGGCTAAGGCTTCGGACTGCGGAGGGCAAGGTACAAGATTCAAATCCCATTGAGATAGATATTAACCAGTAATTCTTTCTCTAAATAAGAGTTAACGCACTGGCTTGCGAGCCTGTGTCAGTCCTGCCCATATACTATGACATTGATCTACCAGCCCCCCTTAAGGCTTCGGACTGCGGAGGGCAAGGTACAAATCCCCACTGAGACAACAGTTGGTACTTCTCTCGTTGAATAAAGTTCACACACAGGCTTGTAGCCCATGTGAACTGGTGAGTGAAAAAAAATTCGTATATATGAAATGGTATTATTATAATGTTAGACATTAAAATGATATCTCATAATGAAACACATTGTGACAAGGTTGATAATTAAACATGTAACATCAGCATTATGTCAATGATGAAGCCAAAGGTGTTAATTAAATAACAGCTCAGTTAAAAGTTAATATACTGAGTCACATACTGTACATGAGGTTAATGATCAGTCCATCAGAGTCATCGTTATTTTATAGTGTTCATGAAATAAAATTGGTCTGTGAAACATATTTCACTGAGTTAGTAAAGTTAAAAGGTCCACCATTAGCTAATAAATAATATGTGAATATATTGATGTTAAAGCCACCACAGGATATCCCTGAATACAGGACTTTGTGTATACATAAAAATGAGCAATTTTGTGGTGACAAATGAAAAAAAAAACATTAAAAGAGTGATGCAAAATTCAAATATGATCCCAGCTTGTAGCATGAATTGGTTTCAATTGGTATGAAAAATAATTAAAAATGAATGTTGTTACCGTCTTGAAATTATATAGCCACAATACATGACTTTAAAAATAGAGCCTTCTCATTGAAATTACTCATCTTTACGCTAATCCATTTCTAAAATATTGTTTTTCTATTCGAGTAGTTACTACAAAATTCTGTTGTTTTTTTGCAACAAAATATGCATACATTGAAGGGATGTTATTATGAATCAACCAATTACTTTTACAAATTTAATATGAAAATACATAATTAATCACAGATCTGAACTTCAAGAAAGATGCATAAATTAGCATGTTAAAGCATAAATTTAATGAACATTTATTTACACTAACATCATGTTCAAACATGCCAAATCAGACACCTGCCTCGAAATACGTGTCTAGGTTTAACTTAGTTTGAATAATTACAGGCTGCAATAAAATATTGTTTTCTCTGTTATCCATTTAAAAAAACAAACCGAAGAATTCGCAAAATAAAACACATTATGCTTCTTTCAACCACACTTATATCAAACAGAAAGAGTAAATCTAGTAGACAGAGTACAAGCTGATTCTGACCATTCAGTAAAGTAAAAACTAAACACAAACAAAATATCACTGTGGCCAATTTAAAGAAGGTACATTCATAAATATTTGCTAATTAGGAAGGGTTAAGTTGAACATTTTAATCAACAAATTTAGAATTTCTTTAAAGAATCAAATAATGTATAATTTTTACATTAAAATTCACCACTATTTCAGTTATTAGAACATGGGCAATGAAGAAAGGCATCCTGAAGTTAAATTAAACGAGTGCAATAGTTGATGTATAAAAATATTTGTCTTGCACAATTTGCGTCTCTTGCTTATAAGCTTTGCTGAAAAAAATTATAAATAGTATTTTATTTTTATTTATTCTTAAGACGCTGATCGTCAAGATGTGGGTGAATATGGATTTTGAATGAGTGTAGATGAATCAGTGTAGTCATTGTTACTATCTGAGTTCGACTTAGCTCAGAAAGGACTATTTATTAATAGCGCAATTGTTGTTACTTGAAATATTTATTGATAGTAACCAAGTTTGTTCATGTTAGAATTCAATAAATAATAACAGGCTTCTCTCTCAGTTTGGGAAGTATTAGTTTTCCACAGACAAAAAATTAAATCGTACTGGTACCTTGGAACAAAATATTTAAAATCTATTTATTTAAAATTGTTTTAAAGAGTTTTGTATAATAGCTTATTTGACTTGGGAATTGTAATTTAATATGACTTTATTAATTGTTAAATTGTAAAACTATCATTACACATAGTTGCAAGATAGTTCCATTATTTGATGAAATAGTTGTAATTTTTAGTAGTTCATTGCAATTAGTAACTTAACCTTTTGGAGATGCACTTACGATAAATCAGAGTTGCAGCAAATTGTATAACTTACGATCAATCAAAAGTTAAACAATAATTGTTTTATCATAACATATTTTGATCAAATTTTTGTAAAAAAAAATAGATTAATAACCAAGATATATTCTATGAATATATTATCATAGTATGTTACTCGGAGTTCGTATTCTTTCAATCAGTAGTTGAGCGTTACTGCGTCACTCCTATCTCTATGTGTAGACAGCAGCCGCTCGACAGTAGACAGTAAGTCACAAAAATCGTGATTATAATACTATTTACAACGTGTTGTAGTTGTTTATACAAATTTTCCCTAAATAAAAACTTAGGGTTCCTTCTCATTTTTTTACTATGAGAAGTGCTGTTTTTAAAAAATGTTCAAATTTACATTACAGTTTATAAATTGGATATAATATTTACCTGTAGATATTTTTAGCTAAAAACCAGCTTTGGCCTGTAGTCTATCAAATAAAAAACAGATTTTAGAAGATAGGATTTATGGTTGTTAAAATATAGGCATTTCTCTGATACTCAGCAAAAACATTTCAAATAGTCTGGTATCTTTTCTAGTACTCTTTTCTTTTATGGCCGATTTCTAAAGTTTTAATTTATTGCATTAGGAAAAAGTGTTAATAGAAATAAAAACAGAAATAATTTGAACTTTTTGAAAGCAGCAAAGAGCTATAGTAATTGCATGACAATGTTTTTGGTGTGTAAGTGGCTTTAGATGGTATATATTTTTAGCCTAGAAAAGTTTTGAATTATTTTAAAACATCCACTTCAGTTCAAGGGACAATCAGTTCATTATTTACACTTCAGTTCAAGGGACAATCAGTTCATTATTTACACTCTAAAACACATCAAACTGAGGTTGTCCCGCTTTTGTTTGACTGACTCTCATGTTTTGCTTATCTTTTTCTGGTTGTAATCACTCAGTGCAGTCAGCTGTTTGTTCAAATGGTTTTCTCCACATTATTGTTTTGTGTTAATATTTTAGAGTGGCACATGTGAATTGTGTGTTTTATGAATAATAATAGTCTTGTTTTTTTATTGTTTGCATTTTCACTTGCAAAATTACAATCTTTACTTTCATGATAAAATTATTACTATAACAAACAAAATTAACACAATAGAATTACTATGATGCTTGACTTCAGTAAATCATATTTATCACTCTCAGATCTGAGAGCTCCTGCTACCTCTGAATTTCTCTGGTAAAGTGATGATAAATATGGTTTCTGAAATAGATCACCATTATATATCTGCAGTTTTGTTCATACGTTGTATACAATTGTATTGTGTGACGTTAAATTGTTTATAATTTCTATTAACATGAAATATGCTAATTTTAAGAAACTAAATAGACAAATTAAAAATATAAAAATCTTGATTTTATTTCAAAAAGTTGGAAATATAAATGTAAAATATTTAAATAAAAAAATCCATTGTTTTAATTACGTGCATGACTATTTGAATCTATTACTAAATGAAACTTACAAGTTTTTTTAAATTTTTTCTTTCCAATAATATAGTACAGTAGAATCTCAATTATCCAAGATAATTGGGTCAGAGACCCCCTCAGATACGAAAAAACTCGAATGATAAGGAGGTTAAGTATACTATCATGACAATAGTGAAAAAGATATTGAAATGTATAAATTAGTTAATTATAAAAAAAGTAAAATAAACATAACCAAGTAGAAACACCAGATTACTTCATTACACAATTTTATTGCCGTAGGATGTCTAGCTGTTGGAAATAAGTATTACATTTTAATCAGTATCAAAAAGGTCAGGAAAATACTGAAATAATGATTTAAAAAAGCACGTCTAGAAATAATTTCCATAGTTAGTATTATAGCTGGATGATTTTCCTTCAACGTAAAATTTGTTAACAAAGGCAGCACAGCATGCATTTGTATTGTTTGATCTCCAAGATATTATTTCATACTGCTGTTGGATTTTGTCCATTTACAGTATTGTAGTATTCGCCATTTAATTTTATGTGCAGGGTACCATTCAGACTAAAGGGGTTTACTGAATAAAATTATCGTATTCCTCCTGCTAACTGATGTAATCTGCATTACATTCTTATAAGTAGAGGAAACCATTTAACATTTTAATTGATAAAACTTTTGGAACCAATACAGCAGTTGTCATACTTAGCGACAAAGCGACTGATCGACTCATTAATTCAATTTTGTTTCAGGAGGAACAACTTTCATCCTTTTACTACTCATATCAAAACAGCAATGAAGTAAAAAACAAAAACAAAATAAACATGAGCAAAAAATATATAACTGTTTTGTAAAATGACAAAAATCAGCACACTAACCACATTTAGAGTAAGCACATAGCTGACTGAGCTGATGATGTCAGGTAGGAATGAGTCACTAGTGAATGCCTTCATGTGGCCCAATAATTCCTAAGTCATTTACACATCGCGTTACAGCTCTGCCATCAGACTGACTGCCCGACCTTGCTTGCATTGGATGAGCTCAGTTAAACCGGAGGTTGGTTGATTTGGACTCAGATAACTAGAATTCTACTGTACTGCTTCATTTTACCCAAGCACAAAGGGTTCATAATAACACTATTTTGAACGCAAAAGAATATTAGTATATATACTGGTAGATTTTGGTTCCATTACATTAAAAATGTAGGAAGTTCACATTTTATTGTAATCATGGAATAAAGAAATGTGGTTATTAACAAATTATAATTATTATTTTAATGTAATATACTTTGTATATGTTAATTTTCATATAAAGGATAAAAAATAAAACATAAATTGACTAGCAACAAATGGTAAAAAATACCTCTTATGTTAGTTAAACAGTAAAATTAAGCATTATTCACAAGGCAACTATTGTGTTAGAGTGTTACAGAAGCAATATCAAGGAAATTTCATAAATTACTAATCAAAAGATTAAATCAAACAATACGTCCTTGGAACATAATCTGGAGATATGCAATAAAACATACAATCTGGGAATATGAGCCAAAAGTGTATGAGTGATAATAAATATTTCAATTTGAGCATAAAATAAACAAAAATAAATAAATAAATATAATAAGGTTACGCAACATAGCTATATTCATCTGCTGAGTTTGGAGTTCGTTCAATGTACTGTTTGTCTATTAGTGCTTCAATACACTTTTTTATCATACTAATAGCAGGAGCAAATGTCTTCGATTGGCTGAGAACCTGCAATAAAAAAAAAAAAAATTAGTAAAGAAGTTAACAAGAAATTGCTGCAATATTACCACAAAACACTTTTAAAAATGCCAATAGATAATTGTATGAAGTAAATTGGTTTGATTACCATAAAAGATACAGTGTATTAAGTGAGTAAATGAACTTCCTACATAGAATATCTCAAACGAGAGGGATCCCCATCTCTATCCCTAATGGACAATCTCAATAAAGTGAGTAAAGAGCCACCTATAAGATGTGTAAAATATACAATTGAGAATTATTGAAAATTTGTTATTTAATAATACATTTAAATAACTAAAAAACAAGAAAGGAAATACTGATTTGGACAATTTTATATTTAATATTGTATTGTAGAGCGATGTTTTATGTTGTTCAAACACTGTACATTTCAGTTAAAACTATTATAATAAATAAAACTAATGAAGCATATTAAAGAATAAGTAGAAAGCAACATTTTAAATATGACTTACAAGAAACTAATTTTACAGAGAGAAATGAATGGAACAGCAAGGAGGAAAATGAAACTATTCTTTTTCTGTCACTCTTAATTGGATGATGTGACAATGTTTTCTTAAGTAAACTGGAAAATAGGAGTGCCATTACATAATCAATCATTTGACACATCAACATTTGTTTATTTGGGCCTTTTATGCCCATGTACATACAACCAAAGAACTGATAACAATATTTTCTCTAACCGATAAACCATTTTTGCATGTTTTTTCAAGCATTTTTCTTATAGATTATAAAAAATAGAGATATCCACCTATGGCTATCAAATTATACATAGTTCTATTTATCTTGTAATGGTAGAGTGATAAAAGATTATTATCACAAAGAAAAAGATATTTAACCCTTTGACCGCTTAGGAATTACAGTTGACTCGCGGTAGTCCGACACTTAACAGTCCGACACGCTCGGTAGTCCGACGCGGTCGAGCGTGGGTGACCCAAGAAATCTTCCTAGACTGGTATAGTAATCATTTTGTCAAAGAAGTAAAACAGCATTTAAAGGCTAATAATCTGCCATTAAAGGCTCTTTTATTATTAGATAATGCTCCTGGACATCCAAAATCAGAAGAATTAAAAGCAAAAACAGCCGATGGATACATCGAGGTCTTGTATTTACCGAAAAATACAACTGCTCTGATTCAGCCAATGGATCAGAATGTTATCAAAACTCTAAAGGCGCATTACAAAAAACGCCTACTTATGGATATTGTTTGCCAACCAGATGCAGACATTACAACACTGTTGAAAAAGTTTGACATTAAGGACGCTATTCTTAATGCAGCTTTTGCGTGGCAACAAGTCCAGCCATCAACACTTATAAAATCCTGGAAAAATGTTTGGCCACATAACCCCCTCCTCCAAAATAAAGATGATGAAAACCAACGGGAAGATGACGACAACACCCAAGATAACAATCGTGTAGTGGAAGAAACCATTTTACTTTGTAATCAAACTAACGTCCAACAAGAATTATCGGAAGAACTAATAAGATGTGTGTTAGACGATAACCTGGGTGCAGAACAAACAGATGAAGAGATTCTGCAAGAAATCATAACACAAAACGACACAATTGAAGAGGCCGTGGAGACGGAGAAAAATCCGTGATCAGCTGTGATGAAGCTTTGTCTGCTGCCAACACTTTGATTCGCTGGTGTGAGGAACGTGACCTAGACGTCAACAACGTTTTAGTTTTGAAATACATTCAAGAAAAAGCGATTAACGAAGGTTTACATACAAAGAAGCAGAAGAAAATGACAGATTTTTTTCATGTTTAGTTTATTTACTGTTTTGCAATCTGTTCATATGTGTGTAAGTACAGTACAAACTTTGCTATAATACATACAATCCTGTACTTTTAATGTAGTAAATACAGTTTGTCAATTTCTTAAAATTATCGGCATTAATTACTGTACTTTATTTTTAACCTAGACCTTTGGTCAATACAGTACGTATTTATTTTATGCACATAAATATTCACAAACAGTATGAAATAGGTTTGTTAATACAGTACTGTACATACCTATTGCTTAAAACTATCGTATTTGTTATTGTTTTAAGTTTAAACATCGAATTCAGTCATGATGGGAGGTACATTTGGTAATCCGACATTTTTGGTAATCCGACACCCTACTGGTCCCGTGACTGTCGGATTATCAAGAGTCAACTGTACTTATTTTATGTCCCAGACCGCCAAGCCTAGTTGTGCTAGCGCTACCGCCAGGTGGTGAGCCGACTCGGTGGTGTGTTTAAACAATAAACAATAGCAAATTGTCTTAGGGACAATAAGTGTAGGGCTGCTTGCAACACCTCTAGGGACTTTTCAGAACAATTCAGAAAACAGTAAACAACAACCTGGATCCAAACATTTTTAACCAGAACTTATTAGCCCAGAAACCAAGGGTTTGACATGGCGATTTTTTCAAAATATACTGATTTACTTGACATTTTGACAGAAGGTAGGGAGTAGCGCAAGGATCAAAATCAATACCATGGCAAATATTTTCATCCGAGCTGTGGTTGCCACACTATCTCAGGGGTGAACATTTTTTTTATTTTGACCACAAGGATGGATAGAAAAAGTAATTTTAAGTAAAATATGTTTCTTGCGTTTTTGTAAAATTAACCATTCTTTAGTTATTCCCTACTGAAAGTATCAGGTTTTCATAGAAAACTTAATTTTTGCAATAATTCGAAAAGTGTGTATTTATTAAAAAAACTATGGAATCATGATTCTTCATAAATTCTAGATAATTAAAAAGCAAAGCTTTAGAAAGTGTCAAAGTACCTTTAAAAAACACAAAGAAAATATTTTTTTTTTTTTTCTTTAATAAAACTTCACTTGCCAGTTGACATGGGCCTACAGGCCTGTGCGTCAACTTTATTCAACGAGTGAAGTACCGACCGTTGGCTCAGTGGGGATTCGAACCTTGGAACTTGCCCTCCGCAATCCGAAGCCTTAGCCACTGAGTCACCACGCCGGCGATATATGTTTTCATGATTTGTTGTGTGATATGAACCGAGTTATGGCTGTTTAAAGACTAGCCCTTGTTTGTCAAACACTAAATTTTTTAGTTCCAGCCTTTTCCACTTCTCCCTACTTATGTATTATTAATACATTTTGGAAGTTTTACCAGTTTAGAATGCTTAGTTTTGAAAAATGAGAGCTAAAGTGTAAAATGTATTTTTCTAATTTTGTAAAAATGCATTTCCCTTCAAAATAAACCCAAAATTATTGAAAATACATACAAAGTTTTAGAGTATCAAATTAAATTTTTTTAATTCTAAATATTTTGCTCATTGTAATATTTCTTTACAACAAAACAGTGGGGATTGTTATTGGAGAAAGATAAAAAAGTGAATAGTCTAGAATTTATGAAGGATTAAGACTTAATAGAAAATGAACTTAACTTGTATGTCTTCTAGCATCATAGACTCTCTAAACTGTTTCATAAAAAACTACAGTAGCAAGATTTTAAATAATAAGTTAGCTCAAAATAAATTTACCTCCTGGATGAGTGCATTGTGCCTCAAAACCTTGCGCGATTTCATGATTCGTACAATAGCTGCCTGAAGATAGAGTTTTCGATCTTCATCCACAGCAGTAACAGTCTGTTCAAGCTCTTGAGGAGACTCTTTCTGAAGGGCTGTGGTAATTCGCAGTCTGGTGCGTTTATTGCTATACTCAAAATTAAGGCTTAACACTGTCTCGTCATTTAGGCTCTAAAAACACACATACACAAAAATCCTCATAACTATTTTCTACAGTACATTTTATCAGATCTTATGGTAAAAATGAAACATGATGTGTCCATAATTACTATTTACAAAAAGATATATTTATTTTAACAGGAACTCCCATTTACCCCTACATTTAATCAATATTTCCACTAGCCAATGACACCGGCCAATTGAACTCTTAAGCCCCAAGGATGCAACACTTGAGAAATAGAGTTAACTAGCTTAGAGTGAGTTTGGTCAAATTGCCAAGAATTATATGCTGCTTTCAGAATTCTTAGAAATCTGCCATAATCGTCAGGGGAAAAAATCTAGCTTGTGTATTCTATTTGCAATGCTATCATATCTGACCACTAGCAGTCTTGTTTGGTTAGTCCCTTCTGATCTTTATTCACAGCCATTCAAAACACAATTAAAACAAAAATCAGATAAATATAATAAAGGCAGTTCCAACCATACCAAATTTTGTCAACACCTAAACATCTTTAGCAGCCCGGATGATCATAAGGACTATAAAATACTGCAGTAAACACCTAATTGTCTCCTAACTGTACATGTTCAACCATAAGTATGATGTGCATATATGGTAATTAGGGGAAACATTTCACATCTCTACACAATGCAAAGGCGAGCACTTGACAACTGCTTACTCTTCCTTAAGACGTTAGGGATGGGTCGATTCCTACATTTTGTCAATTCCTGATTCTCTATATATTTAATCAATTCCCGAGTCCCAAGTAGTGATGTTGGCCAGGCAAATACCCAGTGGGCAGAACATTTATAAATGGGTATTTGCCCAAAGCAGTTTTAAGCGCCCAAAAAGTGGTAGTCATGAAAAAGGTAGTTTTAACCTTTAACTGCTTGTGAATGTTTATTTGAGTGCCTATACATTCCTTCACGACCACTATTGAGTTGAGTTCCTAAAACGTACTTTAAGACCATTATCAAAGGTGTAGTTACTAAACAAACATTGAGCTTGTTAAAATATAGCCCTTAAAACTTCCATGTAGTATTTACTAAAACCCCATATCATAACTGAGTGCCTTAATATATTGTAAAATTGTTAAACATATTTTCTTACTACTACTACTTTTAAATTTGCACCCTATAAATTCTAAAAATATGATTAAGGTTAATTTATAATAAATTACATTAGTAGGATGAAAATTATTTTTAAAGGTATGAACAACTAAAATATTCGACATTGAACTTCTTATCATTCATTAGAAAACATTACAGTAACGATGATTCTTGTGAAGAAAGTGATTGACAATCAGTAATAAACAATCATTGTTCAATAAGTGTTTAATATTTACTGTCTAATAATGGTTCTTTTGTGATAAAACATTGAATAATTTTGTTCTTTTACTTAATGACATAATTGCAATAGAGATTTTGTACTTAAAACAATTTTATAAAACCTAATTAGTTTTCTCATTCAGCAAATATTTGAAATTGATTATTAAAAAAAATTAACATGTAGGAAAAATAATAAATATTTTTTTAGTCTGAATGTCTTTTACCAATTATAAAGCCAACAATTATATGTCCAATAGTAAACCAACATTTTCAATGTTTCTATAAATCAACTAAATACATACAATATTTTCATTTGATTAACATAAATATAATTTAATCCTTTAAATATATACATATAAGCCTACAGTATACATATTAACATTTAAAAATGTATTATTAATTGTGGTTATAACACTTTTCTCTATTGTTGAGGCCTATTTACATTTAAAGTAAATAAATGCCAGGGCATTTATGGGTTTTTTGCATTTGCCTGGGCACATTCTCTGGGAATTTGCCCTGACTTATAAATGCCCGGGCATTATACATCACTTGTCCCAAGAATCGATGGAATCAATTTTTTGAATTGAGGATCGACATCCCTACAGGTTATAAGCACATCATTGCAGTGCACTGGTCTGCTCATCCCTCAAAGTCCATCATCATTAGACGCAAGAGTGTGTTCGGCTTTTGTTCAAATTCATCAACATTTAAAATAACTAATTGCGTTTTTGTTAAGTGTTAGAAGTGGTCAATTATTTCACTAATTAATAAAGAATTATCAAGTAAATAAGAGTTAGTTGTGTCGTTTGTTATCAGTTGCAGCATCATACTTCAGTCTTGGTATTATCCATGGTATATTTTATCTGCAGAAATCAGGGCACACAGACCTGTGGATGGTTGGGGTTTGCCTAGATTCACTCACTGGTTTTGATTTAACTTTTTACAATACTAACTAAAACTATATTCATCATTGTGTTTTAGGTTCATAGTTCATCACTGTCATGAATTAGGTTTTGTACTTACCTCGGAATTTGCAGATATAAGCTTGCATTCCACTAAACTTGATATATGTTTGCTAAATTGTTCAGGATTGAGCTGCAGAGTTTGTTGAACTTCGGCACATGTTAATGTATCACAGTTTTCAAACAACAACAGAACTGCCATTTGAAATGTTTGCATAGTAACTATGTAAGTCTTCTTCAAATAACCTAATTTTAATTCACCTAAAAATAACAGAAAGGATGAGCAGGGACAATGTATTTCCACACCTTGAGGGAGAAAGTATTGTAATTGTATAATAAAACATGTGCATACAAAAGCTCACACATGTATACTCACTTTTATACACATGGAAAGTATGACCCATTTATATAAATTTTGTTGAAGCTTATAAAAGCATGTTTTTTAACAACAGACTTTGCATTCACTTTTGTAAGGAATGTGAGACATTTGGATGAAAAAAAACTAAAAATTTTAGTAGCAAAAGGGCTAAGTAATGCAAGAACATTAAAGAATAGTTGTTTATATGAACAACCCTATTTGATATACACTTTGAAATTCTCATATACATTCTAAATTGTTAAGTATGACAGTTTTTAAATCAAGAGGAGAAATGCAAAATCAGCAGTTTAGGAGTAAATATGCTTTTTTTTTAATTACTGATCTTTACTGGTTTTGTTTTTGATTTGTTTTTATCCTTATTATTCCCGAAATGAACCAAATTATAATTTGGCAACATAGTTGGTAAACTGGAGACAACACACACAATTACTTCACAAACTTTATCTGTTCTCTTTGTTGTTTGCTTTATGTGGCCATCTCCAGTTTACCATTTTACCAGGTACGGTACTTTACTTTCCTTACACTTTTTACTAAAAGACTTAAAAGCAATAAGGGATTTATACACTGGCATACTTTCTGACATTCAATAAGAATAACACAAGTTGGGGGTACAAAGAAAATCCAACTCATCAATACATAATTGACTGTGTTCACGTGGTTTGAGTGGACCCAATCATAAATAATAATAACGTACGTGGATATGATAATGCTGGAATTTAAATCTTAGGTACCAAACAAAAGCTTCAATGGCCTGCAATGAGACAGAAAAACTTCTTTTAAGTGAAAACCAACGTGCAGCAAATGAGAATATATCTCATAGTTAATAATTTTACAATAATGATGAGTAGATTAGAGATATAAAACATATATGTATACAAAATATACCAGCTAAACTCATATGAAGAGTACAGGGGGAAAATGTACTTTGTCCACTTTTTCTAATTTTGAGGTTATAATGTTTTATTATAGCTTAAAGTGTATTACTAGTCCTAATTTCCAGGGGAAGAATGTTCTTTGTCACAGAGCAAAAGTAAGAAAAAGAAAATAGCCTTCAGGGGACAAATGGTCTCTATCCAAAAATACTGAGGAAGAATGTACTTTGTCCATATAAGCACTTAGCTGTTATCCTAACCAAAGAGATCAGGTGATCACGTAGTCTAGTGTGTAAGCTGCTTATTCAGTGTTTGAAGTTAAGTTATTAGGTAGTTATGGTATTTCAAGTTCAGATGTTAGGGACTCTTCTCATTTTTTTCATACATCTGGAAGCATTCAAAATGCTTTAGTGCCAAGGAAAGAAACATTTCAACATATTTATAAAAAGAAGGAAAATGTGCTAAAAAGAACAGATACAAACAAATTATCTAAGATGAATTAGAAAGAATACAATGTATGGAAGGAAGACAAGAGAACATTAAAGCTATGGTGTTTATTGCAACGTGAATTTGTGCTGCTGTAATTTGTTTTATAATTAGTGAGGAAACTACCTGTTATCCAAACCAACTAGATTACCTGTTATCAATACTACTGTACATGTCTGGGTGGGCGGGTGGGTCAATACCACCGTACACAGATTTAAAATTTATTTTAGTTTGCAACAGAGATGGATTTATTAGATTTATTCATTATGAATAATTGTAGACTTGGCTTTAAGCTGTAATATGACTTTGTCAATGATTGTTAAATCCTACAGACAAATAAAAAGTGATTGATTAGGTGATTAGAATAGAATATAATACTTTATTCTGTCAAACAATATTTCATAAAATACATTGACACGTCAAAAACTTAACTTAATAGATAGAGTTAATTAGTCAAAAGTCTTGTATTGTCCATGTGCACTTTTCAAAATCTTGAATACAATAGAATGCTTTTCTACAGAGAAACCCTTTTAATCTAAACTTAAATTCATTATTAGGTAGTAGTCTTAAATCTAACGGCAACTTATTGTAGAACTTACTACCTATAATTAATGAGCTTTTACTAGTTTTTTCTAATCTAACATATGGTAAATCTAGATTATTTTTATTTCTTGTAAAATAATTATGCACATCACTTCTGCAACTAATCTCATTTACATTGCTCCTTAAGTACATAATACATTGGTATATATATAAGGAGTATAATATTAAAATATTAAAACTAATAAATATTTTGTTGGCAGTGATCAAGGCTATCTGCTCCTGAGATCACTCTTAAAGCTTTCTTTTGCATAATGAATACTTCCTCTGTGTGTGAAGAAGACCCCCAAACAATTAAACCATAGTTCAAGTGGCAGTGAAAAACCCCATAATAGGCCTGTATGAGTGATTCCCTATCAATTTCACCTGTTAGACGCTTAAGTGCAAATATGCTTGAGCTCAATTTTCTCTTAAGGTTGATTATATGTTGGTGCCAATTCAACTTAGTATCAAAGGTTAAGCCTAAAAATTTGGAATGTTGTGATTCAGTATTATTTGGATAATTTCTAAGACTGAATATTACAGTATTTGTTTTATCTTTATTCAAAATTAAATTATTTTCTCCAAGCCAATTTTCGACTATATTAACATTACAATTTACTTCTTCTAATAACCGTTCATAATTTGAATTCCTTGTAATTATAGTTGTATCATCTGCATAAAGTACAACATCTGCTGGAACATTAGATTTTAGATCATTAATTGCAACAACAATGGCCCCAACACAGATCCCTGAGGGACCCCATCTGTCACATTTCTATTGCTAGATAACCCGTTTTGTGTGACCACATACTGTTTCCTATTTTCTAAGTATGATTTTAATATATTTAAAGAATTACCCGTAACCTTATAGTGTTCCAATTTCTGAATTAATTTATCATATGAAACCCGATCAAAAGCTTTGCTGAGATCACAGAAGGTGACTGCAGCAAAGCTTTTTTCTCATAACAGTCAAGAACTTTATCCACCAAAGAAATTATTGCATGTGTTGTGGCCAGCCCTTTACGGAAACCAAACTGTTCTTTACATAATAAGTTATTACATTCTAAATAATTCATAAGCTGTTTACCTATTATGACTTCTATTATTTTAGAAAACACTGGCACTATTGCTACAGGTCTGTAATTGCCCAGTTGTTCTTTTGATCCTTTTTTAAAAATGGGATGTACTTTAGTAATTTTTAAAATATCAGGAAATAATCCTTGTTTGAAACTATTGTTAATCAATAAAGTTAAAGGCCTGGCAAAGTACTTGATTGTATCTTTAACTAAACTATTTGATAAACCAAAGTGATCTTTACTTTTTTTAGAGACTAGGTCTTTTACAGTTTTTATAACTTCAATTTCAGTTACTATACTAAAGTTAGACAAGTATATTCCATCTGGTACAAATTCCTTATTGAGGTAATCCTTAAAATTCAAACTAACAATATTATTACAACTACTTACAATAACATCATTTTTACTATTTACATGCTCCTTCTCGTTAGCTACACCAACAAAAAAAATCGTTAAACTCATCTGGATCAATATTTACACTTGAGCTGTGGACTTTCCTATTTCTATTTACAATAGTGTTAGTGTCTAACCTGCTTATTTTATTGTTTAGGGTTAAGTTTTTAATTGTGGTGTTTATTATTATGTTCCCAAGAAAAGAAAGTCATTTGGCCATATGACTTAGGACAGGTATTTGTTCGATAATAAAAATAAACTTGAGTTAAATTCAATTCAATTCTTTAATTACATAAATGAGACAATTCTCAGAGTAATGTATGAGATGTCACATATTTTTAATGTAGACTGTCTACAGTTAATTGTAGATCAGGATACATTCTTAATCTTATAAATAAACTTAAACATTGTTATATTTTTTGTATGGATAAATGTCTAATAGAAAATGTTGTAATCTAGTTTTTAAAATATGAAGATTGTTGCTTTCTTTTATCTCTTCTGGTAATTTATTATAAATTTTAATGCCCATATAATGACACCCATTTTCATATAATATCAGTCTAAGTTTGGGATATCTAAGATCTTTAGCCCTAGTCTCATATTTATGATCTACACTCTCTGTGGTAAACAATTCTTTATTTTTGTAGACAAAATTGATAGTTTATAAATATATAATGCTGGCATTGTAAAAACGTTTAGTGATTTAAAAGTGGCTTGCAAGAAGGCTCTATTGTTTGATTAGGTAATATAATTCCTACAATAAATGCACTGCTTTTAGACAAAAATCTGATTATCCGAATAGGGCCTGGTCCCAATTGATTTGGATAGTTGGAGTTCTACTGTATATGATAATAAGAGAGCCTTTTGGTCATAGTTTTTGTTTTAATAATAAATGTTATGGATTATGAGTTTTTAATTTTCAATTTCATATACTGAAAACTTTCTGAAAGTGGACATAGGACATTTTCCCCCTGGACTCTTCATATTGTTCAAACTATTTTATTTTAAAATTATATTTTGTAGAATTTAATGCAGTTTGGGGAATAAAACAAGAAGAAAGAGACCTTAGGTGTAAGTGTAAAGACCCAGAGAGTAAATGATAAAAGAATGTTGTTATTTTCTGTTAATTTAAGCTTGTCTTTGGCATCAGACCTTTTCAATTTACTTTGGAATAACTGCAAAGAAGAAGTAAAATTATAATAATAAAAGCAATATGAGTTGTACGGCTAGAATGAATATACTTAGCCTGGAAGGCCTTTACACAGTTTGATTTCATCACTGATTTGTAGATATTAACACATTGGCTGTGGGTGACTGCCCGTGCTGTTGACTGAAATTGCGATTGACTGCTGAGACAGTCACTAAATGTCTATTGTTTTGTGCTGCTTTATTATGTAAGCATTTCAATGAACTGAGATTAGTGTAAACCAGGTGCACACGTTTTAGCTGTCATTTTATATAATTTATTTGTATGAATAAATAGTGACATTTTTATTAGTGGTGTATATATATTAGTCCTGTTAGGATACTGTTTTATTCTTGTCTTGTTACTGTTGCCGTTACTCTTCGTTAGTTGTTCTTTTTAATATTAGTGATGTAAGTATTTCCAGGGCCTGGTGTGGAATTCGAAAACTTTAGGGACTCCAGTGACAAGGTATTTTAAATTAAAAGTGATACCACCTTGCCACACTTCTTAAATTAACTAAAACTAAAGAATTATCCATATTTTTATAGTGTTAAATTACTTCCTCATTTAAGTTCTAACATATATTATGCAGCTTATATAGTTTGTGTAAGAAAAATATCTAGAATGTAAGATTGCTAAGTAAAAATTGTAGTTAATGTTAGACCTCGCCGACAAGTATGTTTTTTAACTTAGCGAGGCCACAAAAAATGTAAAATTATTTCAATAAACTATTCTATTCTAATCTAAATCAAGTGATATTGAAGACTACGATTACAATGGTACAATAATTATAAATAAACATAATGTTGCTATGTGCCTGCAAATGCTTAAAGAATTAAGATTATTAAATTATTTTCTACTGAGTTTTAATAAAGTATTTTTTTTAAATGTGACTGAATGCATTGTCTTTTGTAAATATAGTAACAGTTAAAAATTAAAATTATAAGAATCAGGACAAATAATGCAAGACAGGTGCGGATGAGTGCCCAGGCAATCAAAATTACTTTTAGAACTGTGACAGTTAGTTTTAACTAAAAACATCATTTCCTTCAACCAGAGTTTAAAATCAACAAAAAATAATTTAAGAAAAATGTATAATGCAGCAATTACGAGTATGCACTAGCGCTAATTCGCTTGAGCGTTTTTAAGTTAAAAATGTAAGAAAGAATGAGAATGGAAGTGGATGTTCTGCAAGGCCAAATAACGCTTTGGTTGCAAAAGCCAAGGAGATCAAGGTAAGATGATATAAAGCAAAATAGGGATTTCAATTTCACAGGAATATATGAAGTAGTAGCATTATCCATGATTTTAAAACAATGTGAGCTTAGTATAAATAGAAGCCCACAAGAAATAACATTACAAAAGTTTTTTAAATTAACTATCTAGCTTTTTTTTATAGCTTTTTTTTTTTAGAGAGAGAAAATAACATATTTATTAAAAATAACAAAAATAGCCTTTGGTATTATTAATTAGAAAAATGAAAAACAAAACCAAGATTTTTGTTCCTATGACTGAAACATAAAAAATGTCTTACCTTGACAAAGATGATGTAACCAAGTCAGTTTACGACCACTAAAATGGTTGTGATAAAAGTTTTCAAACTGAAAAATAAGATTTGTACATTTTAATTATCAATATTAATTTAATCAAGTACTTTTTACTATATTGTGAGTCTAAATGTAAATAGAATAAATTGTTAAAGTATTTTTGAACCTTTTAGAACAAAGTAGAATGATGAGTGAAAAAAATATGTGCTGTTATGTTGATCTTTTTCAAACATTGTGCATATTAAAAATGTCCAATTTTATAAGCTGGAGCTTAAAGGCCTACTTATAACATAATTTTCTTAAGATGTTAATGCTCAACATTATTACAATAGAACTTTAGCATTAAATATAAGTGCAATATGTAAATATAAAAGCTACACACAAAAACCCCCATGATATGCGCTTTATACAGATAAGTTGTAGAAAGGATGAAGTTGAGAAGAGTTGCAGGTCATAGCCAAGGCGGGACCAACTTAGCCGTACAGGGGCAGATGACGACAACAATAATCCAGCGTGAGAAACGGAAATAATTCATATTTATGTGGTACTTGGTAAAATTTAGTCGATTCATGCCCAGATTGATCATGGGCAAATACCCAAATTGATCAAAGTTCAGTACCCAAGTAAGTCAGCGACTACCTGAATGTAATTGAAAGTCTTGAAAATTCATGTCACTGTATTTCAATTAATTAAAATTATGTTTTCACTTGAGAGCTCAAATAAATTATCGTTTGCAACCACAATGTAATAAGATTGATACTGTTAAAATCCTTTTTTTACCTGTTAAAAAACAATATGCCGTATGTGTATCTGAAAATTAGTTAAATGGCTGTTAGAATAAAACTGTGTTGCCTATTATATTCTGATAGGAAAATTTACATTTTTACCACCTAAAGCAACCCTTATTTAAAATATAAGTGCAAATTTATAGTTATTCTGAGTTTAACATAGTTTGATCTACCTACAGTTTAAATTTCATCGACACTAAAAGCTGGTAAACATTTATGTAAAGTGAGTGATCCAAATCAAGCTTTTATTAAGATTGTTGATTAGTAAAAGTTTAAATAATCTATATTTATAAAAGAGGATGTTTGTATATATATATATATATATATATATGTTTGAAGTTTATGCGCTGCCAAACCATCCAACCGATCGCCATGAAACTTTAGGATGTTGTCCTGTATACTCCCGAGATGGTTTCTGTGAAGTTTGATGCAGATCCGTCCACAGGGTCCCGCCCCACGGGCTCCTATAGATCCCATGTTATTCAAATGGAGAATCTGAATTGTTTACAAAAAACATATGACTGTGTGGTTTAATGTAGTTTCACATGCCATTTAAGTAGATTGAAGTTCTCACAACAACAGTACTGTATATGTTTTGATTTATTGTAGTTCTACATTTCACCTTAACCCTTTGCGATCAACATTGAAATATATGGGTTGTCCTCTGCGGACGCGTGGCCTGGCTCACGGCCCACAGCCATTTTTGCGCCAACTCATATTAGTTTCGACTTGTGTTGTCCTCAGCGCACGCGTGGCCTGGCTGACTGGCCACTATAGAATTCCTTCTACGGTCGTATGGCCCGTGTGACTGCCCAATAAATTCGTTCTCCATTTAGAAATAATTACATTATACTGGTGTAGCCGTAAAGTGCTGACATCAAACGAGAAACTATTGAACTAAATGAAACACCAGCTGTTTTTATTTTACTGCCAATCAAATCACAAGAGAATATAAAATAACAACGTGTCTTCCACTGCCTATTCACGTAGGCTATTGCAGTGAATGTTTGAAAGTTGTCAAACAAAAAGTTTAAAACCCAATAATAACCATGAAACGATTGTAACAGCAATAGCCTAATTAATTGTTTAATTTCATTTTATTTTGCAATAATATTTTAATTTCATTTTATTGTAGTGTATATTGGTTTCAATAAATGTCTTTTCATAATTTTGTATTTTAATAATTTCTTATTTGTAGTTACACCAACACAACAGTTACTTAAGGATATAAACAATCATCATAATAATTATTTATTTATAAACCGTTGGTAAACTATTTTTATTCACGATAAAGTAATGAGACAAATCCATTGTGAGTGCATAGGTAACAAATATATTTATAGAAAATTTCGTTATTAAATAAATAGCAAGATAAACTTTTTTAATTTTATCGAATACTAGCTGTACCCGCTCGCTTCGCCGTTCATAAAATTGAGTTTGATTTAGAACCTAATAGCTGAAAGAATTCGAGCATTTTTGCTTCTTCTACCAATAGTAGATTTTTTAGGAGGCGTGTCATAAAAAGTAAACTGCAAAACAAATAATTATTTATTTTTTATTTTCACGTTTCACCACATGTTTTAATTACCGAGGAAAAAAGGTTAACACCAAATACAGATCACCTGATCAAGTAAAAGTAGTGTGTGCTACACTCTCAAGGTGAAATGTAGAACTACAATAAATCAAAACATATACAGTACTGTTGTTGTGAGAACTTCAATCTGCTTATGGCATGTGAAACTATATTAAACCACACAGTCATATGTTTTTTGTAAACAATTCAGATTCTCCATTTGAATAACATGGGATCTTTAGGAGCCCGTGGGGCGGGACCCTGTGGATGGATCTGCATCAAACTTCACAGAAACCATCTCGGGAGTATACAGGACAACATCCTAAAGTTTCATGGCGATCGGTTGGATGGTTTGGCAGCGCATAAACTTCAAACATATATATATATATACAAACATCCTCTTTTATAAATATAGACTAATAACTTTCAATATAAATGTTATGTACAAAATAGACAGTCAGGATATTAATTATTATAATAAAATAGCAAATTTTAATAGTGACTGCACAAGTAGATTTTTAAACTATCATTTATTTAATTTGTTTAAATAAGTAACAAATGAAACTAGTATTTTACAATTAAATTGACGTTCATACTTATTAAATGGTCTGTTTAAATGTATAATTTACAATAGTTTTATAAAGTATCGGGTACTAGTTTTTTAAATTTTAAATATCCGATGTCAATATTGCCGCTTGTAGCAGTAAATAATTCTGAGTCGATGGGAGGTAGCCGCCACGTTAAATACCGAGCTGGTGCTGAGAAAGACACGGCCCGGGAGACGGGCCACGCGAGCGGCGAGGACAACTCACCAATAAATTATTCCGAGCTGTCTGGAATTTCTTGTGGCCCGGCAGCCGGGCCGCACGATCGCAAAGGGTTAAGAGTGTAGCACACACTACTTTTACTTGATCAGGTGATCTGTATTCGCTTGCTCGAGAGTAGGCTCACCAAAAAACCTTTACATTTATACACCAAATAAGAAGACCAAAAATATTGTTTACCCTCTTGCACTCATTTAATAAATAATTTTTTTTCTATAATTCTTTTTATTGCTTTATTTTGGTATGTCAATGAAAAATGAAAGGCGAGACAACGTCCGCCGGGTTCAGCTAGTCTTTTATAAAGCATAACAAACCTTATTTAAACAGTGCAATTCTTTTGTTTAAAATAAAAAGTAATCTAACAAAAAGAAATGCTATATTTTGATTTTGCATGTAATTGTTTGGTTCAAAATATATAGACAAACACATTGACGTTTTATCTTAAATATATTGACAATTTGAACATAATACATTTGTTACTTGTACAGGATAAATGTATCTTTAAAAAAATAATATAAGTTGGCTGAAAAAATAATTGCACTGTTGATTTCCCATCTAAGCTGTTGATAAGTAGTCATTATCGTTAATTTTGCAAAACAAAAAAAAAAAAGGAATCGGCAGTATATTAAGAGCTGATTTTAACACAAGTTCAGTTAAACCAAACCATAGAATTTTGATAGCTGTCCCTGCCTCATTAAATTGAATTTTTGCCTTTACTCTTTAAAGATTACTATACCACTGTACCGTTTTTAGTTAATTTTTAGTATTTTAGTTTGAAGTTTCAGTTAGACATTATGTAACTACTCCCTCCTTCGACATGTAAAAACACTACGAAACCCGACTGCAGCTATCCAGCTATCACCAGCAAAGTTCATTGTTTAAGTTACATAATGTTAGCAAAAGTGGTGGTGGGGGAGTAGCAGGAGGAGTAGTAATGGGGGGGATATGGAACAGGGCGAGGGCGAGAGGCCGGTATGACGGGATCGGACGACCATGTGCGGCACGTACTGCAATCCCGTCAAACCAATCTCCCGGCCATCTGCAACCCCGTCAAACCAATCTCCCCGGCCATCTTGGATCACGTGACTTTGTGCCGGCCATCTGCAATCCCATCAAACCAATCTCCCCGGACAAAACGGCGAGAGGCCGGTATGACGGGATCGGATGACCATGTGCGGCAACGTACTGCAATCCCGTCAAACCAATCTCCCCGCACGATGGGCGAGAGGCCGGTATGATGGGATGGGACGACATGTACGGCAACGTACTGCAATCCCGTCAAACCAATCTCCCCGGCCATCTGCAATCCCGTCAAACCAATCTCGCCGGCCATCTTGGATCACGTGACTAGGAGGTGGGATATGGAACAGGGCGAGGGCGCGAGGCCGGTATGATGGGATTGGACGACATGTACTGAATCCCGTCATTCCAGCCTCCCGCCTTGGCGTATTCCCGTCAATCCAATCTCCCAGGTGCGCGCTTTTTTTTGATGACGTCATGATGGACTTCTGCCACCAGATGTCGTTGTTTCTTCTTCTTCGGTTTTTTTTGTGCGCGCTTTTTTTTGATGACGTCGTGATGGGCGAGGTGACTTCCAGTGTCCGTCGTTATGTTTTTTTTCTTACCACGTGCTCAGCTGTCCCCAGGCGAATATTCTAGAAGCAGGAACCGGATATGGGGTAGGAACCTTCCAGAATGATCTGGAAGCCATCAATAAAAAAAATCCCAAAAGTATTTACTAGAAAAAAATCAATTATAAAATATCAGTCATAAAATAAATCATCTAGATGTGTACTTTGGCTGTAATATGAACGTATATAATACATACAAGAACCCGCCATACACGTACATTGGTACATTGGTAACTGTACGTGTATGGCTGGGTTACCATTACCACTGTACGTGTATGGGTGGGCGGGTGGGCCAATACCACTGTATGTGTATGGGTGGGCGGGTGAGTCAGTACCACTGTATGTGTATGGGTGGGTGGGTTGGTACTCACTTGGATAGAATCTTCTAGTAAATGACATCATCGCCTGGTTATATAAACGAACAAGCCACGCAGCGCCATCCTCATTGTTCTCTCAGCTACTGTGCTAGTGTTTGCTCTTTACACTACTCAGTAAATTGTTATTTTAAATTACGACAAATATCATCGAGGTAAGAATTTATATCTTTTATTCTATTTTATTATTTGCTTTCATTTCTCTTATAACATATAAACGACTTTGTATTATTTGAAAACATATTTGTTTAGAAATTCTTGGTGGGTTAAGTAAAAAAATCCGATATATTGTTTTTCAACTGGGTGTGTGTGTGTGTGTGTGTGTGTGTGTGTGTGTGTGTGTGTGTGTGTGTGTGTGTGTGTGTGTGTGTGTGTGTGTGTGTGTGTGTGTGTGTGTGTGTGTGTGTGTGTGTGTGTGTGTGTGTGTGTGTGTGTGTGTGTGTGTGTGTGTGTGTGTGTGTGTGTGTGTGTGTGTGTGTGTGTGTGTGTGTGTGTGTGTGTGTGTGTGTGTGTGTGTGTGTG